>JARYGA010025938.1:0-27329 GCA_030545235.1 Helianthus tuberosus | reverse complement strand
ATAGCCTCCCTGAGAGCTTTACTATTGTTTATATAGTGATCGCAATCTACATTGAGCATGTATGGTGCATTTGTAATAACCGCCGACACTCGGATCTTCAAAAAGAAAACCGTACAAGTTAAAAGCAATCAAGAAAATAAATTTGAAAGTATAATCCATGATAGTTATGAAGATAAGTTCATACCAAAGCATTCATGGCACCGGCTTTCTTGTGGTGGTCAAATCCGGGCCTTTTCTCTCTAGAAACATAAACAAGACGCGGTAATTCGTTTCCTTCGACGTCTTGAACCCCATTATTTCCTAGAAAAACCTGTTGAACATGTACAAATTTCAATAATTTTATGTACGCGTATAATTATTCCTTGAAGCATGTAGAATCATGAAAACAAAAGGTTAAAAAGTTGAGAAATCATGCACTAACTTGGATCATTCCAGGATGATCCCTAACATTGTTTCCGGGCCATGGAGTACCATCTTGCATTGTCCATCCGTCCTCTGGAACCTTTTGGGCCATGGACACAAGCCCGTTAATCCGTATCTTAAACTCCTCATAATCCCTCTGTATTTCCAATAATTATATAAAGAACTTATGCCCAAAATTTAATACTTTTAAAGCAAACAACAAACAAAAATGAGAATTTCTTTTTCCAAACCTTCATAGCGCGGCGTTCGCGGACAAATGCCGGATGTACTTTATCTTTAAGATAATCAACCTTTTGAGCAAAATACCACTCGGGAGCACGTGGTTCTATATTAAACTTCTTGCAAAATGGGACCCACTTCCTTGCAAACTCGGATGTTTCTGAAAGTGCTTCGAATGTAAGCATGGCGGCACCATCATCAGAGACATAACAAGCAACTTTATCCACGGGATAATCTACGGCCAAGATGGATAGCACCGTGTTTGCAGTAATGAGTGGTGGTTCTTTTAAGGGATCCACTGTGCTCACAAACACATCTATAGGGGCTAGCTCACAAGCCTTCCCATCTTTCTCATATCTATATACGAAGTAAAACAACTTTAAACATTCAAAGAGACAAGGGACCGTATAGAGGTGGCAATTACTGACATAGTGAGGTGCGTATACCTTAACGATAAACGATCCAAGTATGTTTCACGCTCGATAGGAAACCATTTTGGGAATTGATCTAAGACCCATGAAACGGCAAACCATATCTCACAGATAACTGATGTGAGCCACAAACCAAATGCATCATTTACGGGATGAAGGATTCTATAATGAAAGAAGAGACCAAGTATCACCATACGCAACATTATCACCATTCTATACGGACTTATCTTGCTTGAGGGAATCGGTATCTTCCGTGATAGTGGTTGCCTCCCCTCATCCATCCTGTAATACCAAATTAACACAATATTATAACTTTTCCACATACAAAACATACATACCATTCATTCTTTATTGGTTATCTTCCACATTTTAGCACAACTTTTTGTACTTAGAACACTCATCATGCTATTTGATGTAGATACTAAATATTGATCTTGTTCTCAAAAATAATGAAACATACTTGTATAAAATATAAATTCAACAAATATTTTTTTGACTTCAAAGTCAAAGTGGCTATGCTATGGATCTTAGTATCTAAGGTAATTCATGATACAATGAAATACACATACTTTAAGTAATGAACATAAATGACTATAAAGACAACTAAATAACTATTAGAAATGAAAGAAAACACCTACTTGGGTAAATCAGCATCATCTGGATCTCCACCACTCCCCTGGTGACTAATAATCTCAAGTTTATCGGCCTGTCTTCTCCTCCATTCCTCCATTCTATACTTCCATGCAACCGTTCCATACCCATAAACCGCTAAATCTTTCTTTGGGTCCATTGGCCTAGGGGGCACTGGTACAAACCACCAACAACCACAAAATGATTAACCAAAAAAAGCCATGCAAAATTACTAACAAAAATCAACTCTCAACCTATGTAGTCAAAAGCGCTTGTTCAGGTGAGGGAAATAACGCCTGAACCGGCCAAAACTTCTTTTAAACGGTCTGAACTAGCCCAAAAAAAACCAGTCTAAACAAGCCAAAACGGCCTGGACCGGACTAAAGCAAGGCTGCAACAGCCCGAATAGACGTGCGTCTTGCTTGTATCGGAGTACGCTTTTTTGGCCTTTAACTACCTAGATCTCAACAGGAAACTTGACACTTACAAGATATTGATGAACTGGTATCAAAACACTGCATAGGATGGACTCGTTTCGACGGATCCATGAATGGTGGGATGATTAAAGCATGGCTGTCATCATCCTACAATTTTGCAAGTTGAAACTTTTAAAACTAAACAAATCACATCTTTTTACCTTCAAAGCAAATAGAACTAAGGGAGTATTTGGATTTGAACACTACAGCTGATTATCATACAACGCTTATTTAATATTACATAGTAAATTTAAAGCACACATCCAAACACTGCCCCTAATAAAGATTGCACTCATGTTACCATTACCTCTTCACCATAAGTAAGAAGGGGGACATCGTGGCTAGGACCGGCTGCATCCACCTCAGACGGAGTGGCAAAACCGGAAATACAGGATTTATGAGTAGCAAAATTCAGGCGCGAAGAATGCTCATAAAAACTATGATGAGGGTCTCTCCTGAGATCAAATTCATTAACCAAATCATCAAACTCATCTTCTTCTTCATCACCATCAACTCTTGGGCTCCCTAATATCAAAAGTCCAATTCAGTCCTTCTACTTTCACTGAATTACACATAACAAAATTCATTACTCAATACCTTTGATCCTTTTGTATCTGGTTTTGCACCGAGGGCAAGCTTGATTACCCTCCCTTCTTTCATACTCGTAGCAAGTTCTACAAACCGGCAATGCACATTCATTGCAAGCCACAAAAGGCTCCCCATCCGTCGTTATTTCGATTTCGTCTCCGCAAATTTGACATATTTGGCCACTTAATTCTTTCACAGAAGTAACCTATGTGGAATCAAATCTTAAGTTTATAACAAGAAATCAAATGGAAGTCACGTTAAAATTAGGCATATTGGATTTTAATAATTCAAACTATGACTCAGCGGCCGATAATAATTAAGGGGCTGTTTGGCAACATTTGAATGGTTAAGTGTTGAACCAGTAAAAGTCTGAACCATTAAGAGCCTGTATAATGCTTAACCGTTCAAAGGCAAATGTTTGATCAATTCAGATTAGAGGTCTTAACCATTCAGACTCTGTATAAATCTTAACCATTCAGAGGCAAATGTCTGAACCATTCAGACATCTGCTCATGAAACAAAAAGTCTAAACCATTAAGTGTCGAACCAGTAAGAGGTCTGAACCATTAAGAGCCTCGTTAAGAGGTAACAAATGGCCCCTAAGTTTATAAAAACAAAATAATCAAGATCTGCAACATTTTAGAGCCCAAACTTACCCTTCCAACTTCATCTGCATTGATTAAAATAAACTCATTTCTGTTGTGTGAACCAGCAATCAGTCTTCCATGGGTATCCATTGAACACACACTAATTCACGCACTCATACAAAACATGAACCCACTTGAAACCTTGAATGCAATCTGCAAAAACCCTTGAAGAAACCCGACAATAATCCCTAACCCACATTGAAAAAAAAAACACAATAGAATAAAACCCCAAATTATTATTTATTAATTAATATTATTATAACAAAGTGGTGAGATTATTATTATAATAATGAAACAAAGATTGGGGTACCAGTAAAGATTGAAGGCGTAAGATTTGTAATATACGGAAGTGGTGGCCAGCTGGATGTAGGGCGGTGGTTTACAGTGGGGAGAGGGGTAAAATGGAAAAATGAAGATGGTATTTTTGGCTGAATCTTGAAGATGATGGTGGTGGGGTTTCAGGACTTTAAAGCTCGCATTCACTTTCTGCTGTATAACAGTTTTAAGGTTTGGTAGATAGTCACGTGCGGTCAAAGTGTTTGTTGTTGTTATAAAACCAAACATGTGGTTTAACATGTGTTGTTGTACTTGTACACCATGCATGTCTACTTGTACACTTTTTAGGGTTTTGGATATCACTCGATTTCCATTCGGGTACACTTTTAAATTCCTTAAGGAGTTTTGGGACCTTATAAAAAACGATGTTAAAGACTTTGTGGCTGACTTTGACGAAAAAGGCATCGATAATCATGGTTGGAACGCCTCTTTTATTGCATTAATTCTAAAAAAGAGAGATCCTACTCTTCTTAAGGAATATAGGCCCATCAGTTTAATCGGCTGCATGCAAAAATTGATTTCTAAAATTTTGGCTTCCAGGCTGAAAGAGGTCATACATAAAATCATTGGAGTTGAGCAACCGGCTTATGTTGCGGGGAGGAACATTTTGGAAAGTCACCTCACGGTTAACGAAACCATTGCGTAGGCAAAAAGGTCGAAGAAAAAGTGTATGATATTTAAAGTTGACTTCGATAAGGCTTTCGATACGGTTAACTGGAATTATCTTTTCGTTATCATGGAGCAAATGGGCTTTGGGGTTAAATGGAAATTGTGGGTCTCGTCTTGCCTTAGATCGGGTAAAGCCTCGGTGCTCGTTAATGGCTCGCCCACCTCGGAATTCATTATAAAACGAGGGGTGCGGTAAGGGGATCCGCTTTCTCCGTTCTTGTTCATAATGGCTATGGAGGGGCTTAACGCGTTGATGAAAGCGGCCGGGTCGAAACATATTTTCAAAGGCATATCTCTCACCAATGGTGGACCTACTATCTCCCACGTTATGTACGCCGACGATGTCGTCTTTGTGGGAGACTGGTCGTTAAATAATTTACTTGGGCTGAAACGAATTCTTAAATGCTTTCACTTGATCTCAAGGCTCAAAGTGAATTTTCATAAAAGCCGCCTCTTCGGTATTGGTGTGGAGGATAGAGAGGTTGCCGGGATGGCGAATGTTTTAAACTGTGACAAAGGGAATCTGCCTTGTGTGCATCTGGGGCTTCCTATTGGCGAAAATATGAACTTATGTAAGGCATGGAAACCGGTTATTGATAAATTCTCCGCAAAGCTAAGTTCATGGAAGGCTAATATTTTGTCGTTTGGCAGAAGACTCACTTTGGTTAATGCAGTTTTGACTAGTATCCCGCTTTACTACTTGTCTATATTCAAAGCGCCCATAACGGTCATCAATAAACTTGACAAGATTAGACATTCCTTTTTGTGGGGTGGCACCGATAATACTCGGAAGCTGAATTGGGTAGCATGGGACGTGGTTACCACTCCTAAGTCTTCGGGGGGTCTAGGCGTGTGCAACTTAAAAGCCCAAAACCTTGCCTTGCTTTCTAAGTGGTGGTGGAAGATCCTTAATAACGACTCCTCCTTGTGGGCAAAAATCGTTTGTGCTTCCCATAATATTAAAGATCTGGCCATTAGCAGAATCGCGAACCCAGTTTACAAGGGCCCTTGGCTTAACATCGCCAAAATTGATAGAGATTTTCTGGATTTTGGGGTCTCGGCTCAGGATTTTTTTCACAAGAAAGTGGGTAGCGGGAATAATACTCGCTTTTGGACGGACGGCTGGTTTGGAAGAACTCCTCTTAGAGACCTCTTTCCCAACCTTTATGCTATGGATATGTCAAAAAACTGCAAAGTCTCGGAAAGGATTAAGATTGATGCGGGTAAGATTATTGATTTCTCTTGGAAGTGGTCGCGGAAAAACATTCCTGAAGTTATTAAATCTGAACTGGAAGACTTGGTGGAAATGTTAAAATGCTACGTCTTTGAGGCAAGCGAGGATAAGTGGAATTGGGTGCATGACTCGAGTGGTATTTTTTCGGTTAGCTCGGCGAGGAAATTGTTGTTGTCAAAATTGGAAAAAGTGGAAAAGACTAAAAACTTTCAGTGGGGTAAGTGGGTTCCTTTAAAGGTGTCAAGCTTTAGTTGGAAGCTGAAGCTAAATAAAATTCCTGTTTGGTCGAACTTGGCTAGTAGAGGAATTCACATTCCGGATACCCGTTGCCTTCTTTGCAGTTTAGAGGATGAGACTACTGACCATGTGTTTGTTAAATGTCCCATGGCTGCTGAAGTTTGGAGTCGAGTTTCTTGGCGGAGCGATGTTAGATGGTACGCGGCAAATAATGTGAAAGAGCTTTTTGATGGTGCTGCTCAGTCTGGAGGATCAAAAGAACTTTTGAATCTAAAGACAACCATTCTCTATTCCACTTTGTGGTTTATTTGGAAGGCGCGAAATAACAAAGTTTTTAGGATGCAAAGCATCTATATCGACTCCTTAATTGATGATTGTTTCGCTCAGATCTTCACATGGATTGTTAACAGAACGAAGCACAAGTCGTTGTGTTGGCAAAACTGGTGTCGCTCCCCCTTGTCATGTTTTTCTTAATTTTGTTTGTTCTGTGTTTTGATTTTGTGTACTCTTTCCAGCTCCCTGCTGGTTTGTTTTAATGAAAATTGCCTTCCAAAAAAAAGAAGGTTAGGAAAAGCTTGTAACAAATTGGCAAGGTTCGTAAAAGAGTCGAGATTGAGCCAACATGACTCGTTTGGTTGACTTGTTTAAATTAATCTTAATTTTTAATATTCTATAGGTTAAGTGTTAATCCCAATTTTTAATAAGTAATATACAATCAATCTTTTTAAGTCCAATTTCTATCATTATCTGGCCCAAATTATATCACTATGCCTTTTCTTTCTTTTAATTTCTAAAATTTCAACATTGAAATCTAGTTGAGTTCATATTTATTTTAACATCGTGTCGAACCAAGCTTGAGCTCAAGTTTTCAGTTCGGTTTGAAATCTGAGTCGAGCTCGCCCTGATTCGACTCGTGGACAACTAAACCTAAATTAAAGAAATAAACATTTTAGGTGGACCATAATTAATATTTCCTATAATTTTATCTGATTATACTTTTCAAATGAATATATATTGAAAGTAAAGTTTTGTTTGACTGTTAATTTTTCAAAGATCCTTACTACTTGAAAGTAAACAAACTAGCAAACTTCCAAGAATAAACTTAACGTCAAATTTTAACTTGAATTACAACTTTTCACTTGGCACACCATATACCTGATATGGGTGGTGCAGGTGCATTCGTTATATAACCACTTTAAATAGAGAATTCCATAAACATTTATACGTAATGTTTAGCAGAGAGTAAGTTATGCGCTTATGTAATCATGTTAAATATTATTAAAGCAATAGATACCGATATCTATACGATTATCATAATTTCCTACTTGAAATGTGATTTTGTATTTAAAGGTAACTAGAATTTGAACCACGCATGTTAGGAGCAAAGGTAGTACAACATCGCACATTTGATTATCTAGGGCCATGGTTACATATACAAAAAGCTGATCGTACAGAACATACATTCAAATTTTTAGTTGGAGGTTGTGCATTAGGCTATACAAAACATACATTATAAGTTTAGTGAAAGGATCTACATTCTAATGTTGTTCATATTAAAATGTACCCAAAAGTTTGTCTTGATATTAAAGTAGTTTAATGGAAGTGTTCAAGATCAAAAGTACCATGGTTACCCAAAAGGTGATCAAGTTGTCTCACATAAGAAAATTTGCATAATGAAGTTCATCTTAACGCCTACATAAACATTGTAATGCGAACTGGAATGGCGCAAAAGCTATAAAAACCCTTCAAAATATTTTTCGACACCCTAATATATCCCAATACGTCCTAAAATATACCCTATACGCGAAAACGGGCCCTAAATACCTTTATTTTATTAAAATTAAAATAAAAACAAATTTTAATGGTCTCTCGCAGGGCGCGTAAGCCACCCCCTTGACCTACGCGGGCCGCGACAGCTCGGAGTCAGGGCTGCACCCGGTGCCGCCACGTGTCAAACGCGTGTTGAAACTAGTCCGATGACTGGGCCAGGCTAGGGCCTACCCAGTCTACTACGCGGGCCGCGTAAGCCCCTTCCATTTCTTACGCGGGGAGCGACAAAACCAAAATCAGCTCCTATAAATTGGGAGCTCGGGCCTTCAGTCGAATTCGCTCATTTCCTTTTTCTCTCTCGAAATTTCTGATAGTGTAAGCTATTTCCGGGCATAATAACCCCCTAAATAACGAAGTTCTGGCCCGTTGTAAGTATCATAACCCCGGTTACGTATTAAATACACTGCCCGATTGGTCCAGGGTTCCGTAACGGCTGTCGAGGTCCTGCCCGACGTAGTCGTTGGAATGCCGTCTCGGGGAGGGTATCATTAATATAAATAATAGATTATTATACTAACACGTGTGCATTTGTGTAATTTATAGATAATCTCCAAGAAACCCTTAAAGAAAACCTAAGACAGCAACGTGAGTAATCTCCTTTTTGTAAACTGTTTTTACAAAACCTCAATTGATTTACATTGTATTACCAGCGATTGAGTATTTGTAATTCTACAATTATCGTCGGTATATTTGGGGTTTTGTATACAAAATTTGTTACTACACTGTGAGTAGTAACATGACCATAAGTCAAGATTGACAGTACTGTGGGTGGTAATTAAAGTAAGAATTTGAAACAAATATAATTGCGAGATCGCCCTCAATACTGCGAATGATAAAAATCTGTCTTGATTAAATTGGGATTCACTCACCAGTATTTCCCACTGACAAAATGTTTTTAAACGCGTTTCAGGTAACAAAATGTGAAAGCCAACATAGAAGTCAGCTGGACAGCACTGAAGGCTTGGAAAAGTGGCTATAAAAGTTACCTAAATAAAAAGAAGATGTTTTATTCAATAAAATAGGGATGATCCCTATGAAAATGTTTGTAATAAAAACTTGGGTTTTACCCCAATATGTTTAATATTATAAAAGTGTGGTATTTACTCTGATAAAATATTTCCTAACTACGGTCCTGATGAAATTTCCGCTGCCAAATAATGACAAGTACAGATACCACCAAAACTGGTCGCGGCCGCCCGTTCCCGGGACAGATAGGGGTCGGGGGTTGCGACAGAAGGTGGTATCAGAGCTAAGCCACTGATTCAGCCACAGAAGTGTTCTGCTGACACCAAAATATCATACGTTAGGAAATAAATTATGGAAATACGTGCATAATTGTATTTTATTATTATGTGTTATTTGACTATTTGTTAGTTTACAGTATGAGTGACCAAGGACCTTCCGACACGTAGCGTCACTTGTCCAGCTCACCTAGGAGCGAAGGCACCTCTTCACAGCCTGCCCTCTCAGGGTATTCAGCTGATAATGAAGACAAGATATTCGTGTTTAAGGCTCAGTCTGAAGAGCCATTCCCTCCTAAAAAGAGAGGATGGTTCAGTAAGGGAGCGCATAAACGTAGAAAACGAATGAAAAAGTTGCAAGAGCAGCGGGCCTTAGCAGCCATTAAAAGAGAAACAGATGCCCATACCCAGGATATGCTTAATAGGGGTTTAGCCAACTTTCATATCCTAGCAACCACAGCTGCCGACCCTAACCTGGAACAACTGATAGCACCCCAACCATTACAACCAATGGAGATAGAAAACAACCCAGAAAACCAAGTCCAAATGCATGACTTCGACCCAATGGAGATACCTAGGGTACCAGCACCTAATCCCTTAGACCCAGATTACGACCCGTGGTTAGATGATAATAGGGACTATGTGCAACGTTACCCGATACCCGAAGACATGCCCATGCCGAATCTAGGAGCCTACCCAGGTTTGGACCCTCTAGATCCCTACTACGACAGTGATCAATACATCAGGGAAATTTTAGAGAATCCTTACCCATACCAGGAACCCGCACCCCAGTTTCCAAACCCAGTACCAGCACCTGCACCCCCAATGAGTGCAGAAAATGTGCAAGAGCTCCGAACTTTCAGAGAAGAGATTTTAGAAAGTAGTGAGAGAATGAGGCAGGTAGGAGAACGGCTCGTCTGGAAGTATGACAAGCGTAATATGGATTTCTGGATGAATCCATATCCGTGAAGGTGATGGTGGAAGTAGTAGTAATAATAATAATAATAATAATAATAATAATAATAATATAATATATATAATATGTGTGTATGTGTGAAAAAAAAAACTATGGATGCCTACTAGTAGTATAAATTTTATTTCAGTTGTATTGTAATTTTAAATTTCCAGTTCTAAGTTTGTATTAGATGTATACTATATAAAAATAGAGTAAGTCGCAATGATCGACGCTTTTGACCAAAATGCGTATTATGTGATTGGTTATATTAAATATTATCTTGTGATATTAATACGTGATAATTGTTTAAAATTCAGATGGCCGACCAAGTGAATCAAGAGAACCCGGATAATAACCCGGAAAACCAGAATGACAATAATCTGAATAACGATAACCCGAACAATGATAACAATTGAAATCCAGTGGATAACAGTGCCATCCAACACACAGTGGCACAAGGGATAATAGATGCAATGCCATATATTATCAAAACAGTTAGGGAAGCGGATAATAAAAGTAACCATAGCAGTAAATGACAAACTGAACCTGAAAACAGCGTAAACAATGGACCCATGCTTCAAATGCCCATTCCCAAAAGAAGAAGGACCATATCATATGGCTGTTCTTATAAGGAATTCTGGTCTTGTAAACCAATTGAATTCTCGGGCAATGAAGGGGCCGTTGCAGCTTTACGCTGGATAGAAAAGACTGAGGCAGTCTTGAAAATAAGCAAGTGTGCGGAAGAGGATAAGATAATGTTTGCTTCTAATCTGTTTAAGAACTCAGCCTTAGAATGGTGGAACACTATCCTCCAGTCTAGGGGAAGTGATAGGATTTACAATATGGAATGGGAGGAATTTAAGAACATGGTAGAAAGGAAATTTTGCCCTCCCAATGAAAAGGAACAGATAGCAAATAAGTTCCTAAACCTTAGAATGACTGGAGTGGATAGTAAGGGATATACCATGTTATTCTTTGAATACGCTAGAATAGTGCCAACCCTTGCATCACCTGAACCGGTATTAATCTCCCGTTACATCTGGGGATTAATTAGTGAGATAAGTCATGTAGTCAAGGCAGCTAGACCTCAAACCATAGAAGAAGCTGTAGAACAAGCAAACACCTTGACAGATGAATTAGTGCGTACACGAGAAGAAGACCAGAGGATGAATCTAGCTCAAAAGCTTACCCAGGAATTTCGCTCTGGAAATTCCAACCGTGGGAGAAATGTAGGTTCTACATCTGCACCTTACTGCAAGGCCTGTAAGAAGAAGCATTCAGGAAGATGCTCCACTTACTGTAATTTCTGCAAGATACTAAAACATAAGGAAGAAGATTGCAGGAAGAAACCTAGTAATGGAGTGTGCTTCAACTGTGGAGAAATAGGTCACATCAGGCCAAACTGTCCAAAACTAGCTCCAGCCACGAACAACAAGAATACCAAAAATGCTAGAGCATTTGTTCTGACTGCAGATGAAGCCAAGATGATCCCGGATGTGATCGCCGATACGTTTTTAGTTAATGATGTTTTTGCTAAAGTATTATTTGGGTAACACCCCGTGTTTCTGAAGTCAAAGTCAAAGTCAAAGTCAAGATTGAAGTCAAAGGAAGACAAGATTGCTAATTGCGATCTGTCTCCCCTTGCTCAATTCCTGTTTTGACTTCTTTGACTTGTAATTAGTCTGTTTTATTTTCGTTTTAGCTGTATTATGTGGAGTATCTATTAATAATCGCATATTAATCGTTATTTATCGCATATTTAATCGCTTAATCGCTACCGCAATGGCACTCGCAACTCGATTTACGCATTTTGGTTATTGTATACGTGTGTGTGTGCCTTATGTGTTACTTGTGCATGTTTTATGTTATGTGTAGTAATCAATCGAATCGCAACCGAAACTCAAACGCAATCGAACTCAATCGCAAACGAAACAGTATGATAATTGGTAGAGAAGAGATAGTGCGAGATATGAGTAGTTGGGATTAAAAGTAATTTGACTAGGAAACTCTATCGCATCGCAACACTCGCAATCGAAATCGAAATGGCAAAACTCGTCGCGCCGAGCACTCGAACCAGGTGCCAGCCGGCCGGATTGCCATCCGACCGGGCTGCCACCCGAGCGAGGTGCCATCCGACTGAGGAGCCACTCGGCCGGGCTGCCATCCGGGCAAGATGCCATCCGACCGACCGGCCCTTTCCACTTTGGGCATCCTATAAATACCCCTTGTCACTTTCATTCTTTCTACTTTTGGCAAGTGACGTCCGACCCGTGCACCTACTCGCTTTTTCCTTCGATTTCTCGCAATTCCGGTAAGATCTAATCCTAAATCTTGTACTTCCTTAATCTACACGCACTCCTACACCTTTCTATCTTTTGAATCTTAACTTTTAACCGTGAAATCATCAAGATTCAAGGTGTTCTAGGATGACGTCATCATGTGTTGTGACACCTGGGTCACTGCGACCATCAAACAAATACCAAACCAATGAAATATTGTATTTCATACTTGGTATTTGTACAAATATGTGTATCATTTGCACATATCAATTCTTGTTCGATTTCGGGCTCTAAATCGCTTTCTGGAAGGTTATACGCGCACTGATGCGTAAATATAACCAGTTTAATGCAACGAACACTCCGGAATAGTGAAATAGGCTTCACATACCTTAAATAACCTTTACATAACTTAGAAATAAGTTTTGAAGGCTTTGGTATGACAAAATCAAGTTAATTCGCTTATAGGGACTAAATTTGACAAACTGCGAAAGTATGCCAATTTGAACTGTAACAGACATTCCGGAACATGACCATAACTTAAACATACCATAAATATCCTTTACATAGCTTAGAAATAGGCTTTGAAGGGTTCGGTGTGCTAAAATAAACTTTTGAGTCATTCAGGGACTAAAAGCGTCAAAAAGTGCACAAGTTTGCATTTTCGCGCATAACTTACGTTCTGAATACATCCGGACATCCAAAAATTTATGTAAGCACTAAAATATTTTATTTTAATGTTTGGCATAAGAAAAATTCATTCGTCGCGCAATTTGGACCGTTTTCGCGTCCGTTACGACTTCCGTCGTAATTAACCGAATAACGCAACTGTACGGCCAAACGAACCGACATCCGAGATATTTTTGAGCACATTTTAAGTCCCCTATACTTAAACTTCATTTTAGAGCTTTGAAATGGGATTAACGGGGCTTAAACGTGTCAAAAATGCAACAAATAGCAAGTTTGGATGCACAGGGGCCTGTTCTGCCAAAATATGAAAGTATCAGACCTGCAAGGTCGTTACGGACCGTATGGTTCTGAGTCTTACGGTCCGTAAGCAGGGGTCAGACAGCAGAAACTTGTTTCCAGCTTGATCCAGTTGTTAAACCACCTTTAATCCCTTTTGCACTTGCCTCTACCTGATCATGGGGGGCCAATTGACATACCTTAACATTCCAACAAGTGTAGGGTGGAGATTGAAGCACGGTTTTCAAGAAACGATCTTAATGGTTCTAACATTCCTATAAATACCCAACCCATTCACTCACAAAACCCACAAATCTGATCTAAGAATGCTCTAAGTTGAAGCCATTGCTTCATACCTGAGCTACTTAGATCAAGATTAGCTTGCGGGGACCCTTTGTAAGTGTTCCTTCGTTCTTTTATCGCTTTTCGAGTCCGAAAGTCAAACTATGTTTGACTTTCTGCATTGACCAGTTTATGGTCAACGCGAAGTTCGTTTGAACTTCCTAACGTGAGCGTAATCACGATGGTTATAGTCCCTAGTGGCTATACCTACTGATTACCACGTTATCTAGGCTCAGTGACGAGTCGTAGTTTCGGCCAAAATGCGTATTCTTGCGTATTTTGTAACCAAATTACTCTTAGATATCAAAGCCGTTTGTTTTGATACCAAACCTGTTTTCTAAACTTAGTTAAGCATGTTTTAATATGCTTAGCTCGTCACTTTTAGTTTAGTGCTTATATAGAGTCGTAAGGTAAGCGATCTAAACAATCGCTTATACTTTCGAACCCGACCCGTTTGGTTGATCATTAGGATCCGACCAAACACATTAGGTGACCATAGTTGTATAGGGAATAACCTTCCGAGGTTATACCTTATGGTCACTTCGTTTGAGTAGTTGTATGATAGGTAGTATATATGCCTTAGGTAAATTACCAAAATACCTTTTTACGCCAAAATTCATTTTAAGCATATGTAACATAACTTTTGGTATCTAAACTGATTTGGTAACAATATTAGACATGTTAAGGCATATTTTACTTATCATAGGACTAGTTAGGCATTCCGAACGCGTTTCACGCGAACGACGTGTTAAAGTAGCATAAGCTACCTAAACGGGTCGTAAGCACCTAGGTTAGGTTTCATTTTAGTATGTAGGCTTTGTTAAACCATATTACATGAGTTCTCATACTCATTTGGTTTACGAACCCTCATTCTTTCCGATCCTCCGATTTAGGTCCGGTGTATTAACGTAGTTACCTATATTAGGTGCCGTTTGATATCCGAGATCTCTAGCATTGTTTGGTTGTTACGCAAGGACTTCTAGGCAATCTCAAGTGAGTACATAGACCCCTCTTTTACTGTTTTTCCAAACATTTTGGGGGTGAAACACATGTGCCTACTTGTTACTTTCGTGCCTTTCATGTTTTCATATCATATGCTTGTTATGTTCATTAGTACATTTATGGTACATGATTTCATTATGTTTTTGCTATGTATGTCCTTTGTTGCATACTTAGTACATCGTTTTACATTATATTTTATGCTATGTATGTCCATTGTGTGCATACTTAGTAGATTGTTTTACATTACATTTCATGCTATGTATGTCCATTGTGTGCATACTTATTACATTGTTTTACATTACATTTTATGCTATGTATGTCCATTGTGTGCATACTTAGTACATTGTTTTACATTACATTTTATGCTATGTATGTCCATTGTGTGCATACTTAGTGCATTGTTTTACATTACATCACATCACATGCTATGTATGTTCATTTGTTGCATACTTAGTACATTTGTTATTCATCACATGCTTACATTTTGGTATGACATTTGGGTTGTTTAAATGGGACAATATACATTCATTAACATTAGCTACGCCACTCGTTAGTAGGTAATGGTACCATAGGACTTGACAACTCCCATTCCTGAACCCTAGGTTTGTTTGGGTGGAAGGAATGACCGAATCCGAATACATTTCTAGGTGGACCTTAGACTTTGTGCTAGGGTTTATTCTACAGTCACAAGGCTTGGATGTATGCATTTTCACAATACCACATAGATGTTTATATCAGTATAGCATGCATTTGTTCCACAAAACATTACTTTGATTTAAACCATGTTTTACTTCAATACCTTGTTTTTGTGCATTTTACATATGGTTTAGTTGATATATTTCACTTACCATACATGAGACATTGATATACACAATTTATGATTTACATTAGACATAAACATTTTGACATTGATATACACAATTCATGATTTACATCAGACATAAACATTTTGACATTGATATACACAATTCATGATTTACATTAGACATAGACATTAGACATGGTTTCCACACAAACATTTTGACATTTGATTATACATAAACATTTTACTTTTGTGGTTTGGTTTGAGTAAGTGATTTAAGTAACGAGGCGTGTGTAATATTATACAAGCATGGTGGATACGCCGCTGGTACTTCCTATATATAAGTGCTTGTATGGTATTACATATCGTAGCGTTATTTGAATTATTTCAATTTAGACATATAACATTTTATACAAATAACATACTTTTCACAATACATTGTTTTACAAACAACTTATCTGATATAAACTCAGTTTACTTGGTTATTTACTTAACCATGTATTATTCTTTTATACATATATATCATTTGGTTTAATTATCACTTTTCAAATGATTTACAAGACAAAGCAAATTACAAGGTTCATGACTAAACATTTTTCTTAAACATAAGTCATGAATTCTATTTTCACAAAACCTATGTATCTCACAGGCATTTTTATGCTGACGTTCCTATTTTCACATGTGTTTCAGGATATGATTTATCAAGATACACTTAGGCGGACTTGGGCCTTAGCGACAATAAAAGATGCAAGACTAGTTATTTATGTTATGTTTCTTTGATTGTCTAGACATTGTAACACTTTTAATCAATAAAACAATATTCAAATTTCCATGTGTTATGAAACAATGATTCTGTTACAACACTCCCTGACGTTTCCGCCACGTTTTGTTGTTTTACGTGGTCGGGGTGTGACAGAAAAGTTGGTATCAGAGCCCATGGTTATAGGGAATTAGGTTATTAGTAATGCTTTGACCTAGTCTATAACCTTCCTAGGACCCTAACGCGAGTTTACTTGCGTTTAGACATAAAACAATACCGTCACCTATTCTTAGGTGATAACCACAACAAGAACATAAATTTTAAAACCACTTTGAAAACTAATCATCTGTTCTAGGATGATTGATTACTAGGTTTTGAACCCTCTGTTATAAGGTTCTGAACCCCTTTGAATTTTCAAAACCTCGTCAAAGTTTGGGTCTTATACTGTGAACACGTGCAATCTGGAAGAGTGGATGCCTGTACTCTGAGTTTTCTGTCTAAGGCTAGAGTGTTCGTATAAATCCACATAATCGGACCAGTCACTCTTACCTGGGAACTCTTGGGGTGAGTGTCCACTTATAGGCTAAAGCATGTCTTCGCGATACATTAATATGACCCGCTTACTTTGATTAGTCACCGTCTCATTTGTTTGCCTTAGGTAACAAACAAATGATCGCAATTTCTATGCGTTGTCATTTCACTTGTTTCTTCCTATGTCTTTCATTTCCTTCTAGAATTTCTCTTCCTCTCAGCAACTGTCAAATGTCCGAGCAAACAGCCAAATTTGCTCAGCAAATAGGCGAAGTGATTCTGAAGACGATGGATTTAGGCATTGCCATGTCGCGTCTCAACAATGAAGCCACTTAAGAGTCACCAAAGGAAGCAGAAGTCAAGCCTGCACCAAAATCAAGGAAGTGTAAGGCTTCAAAGAAACCCGCAGCAGTTACACCTAATCAAGCGGGACCTAGCCAAATGGCAGCGCCACCAGCTAGGAAGCTGTACTTTGGAACTGCCCCATGGTGCAAACGATGCCACCGTCATCATTCAAACCTCATACCCTGCTTCAAATGTACCTACTGTGGACGGCGGGGACATTTGGTTAACATATGCCGCTTTGCTATCCAAAACAAAGCTGTTATAAACCTTGCTGCTGCTCAACCTCCTGCTAGGAAACCTTATGCCGGTACTGCACTGATGTGCAACAAGTGTAATGCACCTCACCGAGCTTACCTGCAGTGTCGTCTGTGTGCATCATGTGGACAACTCGGTCACCTGGCAAATGCTTCTCAATACAACCCAATCCAAGGTGGTCCAAACCAACCCCAAGTCAACCCTGCTCCAGCTCGTTTACCATCTGGTACTTGGTACAACTACGGCGAGACGAGCTATTTCAGGAACAAGTGAACAAAGATTGTCAATGCAAATCTGACCCACGAATGAGCATTTGGCTGAGTATAAGATGTTACTGTTTTAAATCTTATGCTTTTATTTCTTTGTTTTTCTTGTAATGTGAAACAATCAGTTTTGTTTATAAATAAATCGTTGATCACAAATTCTGATATACAAGTGTAGTTACATGTGTGTATGGCATTTCCCTATAATACCTACATTAAGGAACTATGTTCCTTACAAACTACTCTTGTGATTCTCTCTTTCAAATAATCGCTCATGATTTCCTCGAAAATTTTAAGTACTCGTTTCACTCTAAGAAACAAAGTACAGAAAATAAAGTGACATTATGAGTGATCGTGCTTTTGCACATCTGTGCCTTTGAAATCCTTGGTTAGATAACTGAGGGTATGTTCAATCTCGTACCTATATCATTTCATTCTGGTTTCGTAACAACATACACAGTACAAGTATTTCAAAAACAATCTTCATAATTTCAAAATGTTTCATATAGTCTGAAAACAATATTAACACAGTACATTTTCTTATCAAGTGCATGATTTCGAAAAGCATTTTTCATATTTTCAGAAACCTCATACAAAATTTCAAAAATCTCATCTCGCATGATTTTAAAACATTTTATAAATATACTTATCTAATACACTTACTTTATGATTTCAAAAAAAATATTTTCCTCATACATTGACTTAACCTTCAAATTTCGCTTCATATGTCGCCTTGGCATATCGAGCATCTCAACTTCATAAGCATTTTTACTTCATGTTTTGACTTAAGCACATCCAGTGCAAGATTTCAAAACATCTTCAACTTCTAAAATCAATATGGGATCTTTTTATCTTCACAATTAGACCCTTGTGGATGATTATCATTCAAATCAGAGTCCTTAATTGGAATCCTTGTGTACCTTAATTCGAACATTTCGGTTCCTTATAATCGAAATCGAATTTTCCCTTTAAAAGATCTTTCTATCTTTATAGTTAGATTCTTAGAAATATTTAAAGCACCAATCAAAATCCACTGATTGGATACCTGGTGTGCTTTGAATACATGTACACAGTTAGCAGAACAAATTAACAAAATGATAACAAATCTAAAATCAAGTTAAACAATTATGTGATTATGTGTTTATGCATTTTGTGTTTTCTTTTATGCATTTTTGTGTTTTTGTATACTCTGGATATTCGTTATCCAAATCCTCGTAGAACCTTTCGTATCTTCATATGAGGGATTCGTAGTAGGATATTCAAAAAGGTACTACCCTAAATCTTTATTGGGCTTCTACATGTTAGTTAAGACCCTTGGATTATATAGTACCACTCCATGATTCATAAGAGACCCTCCTAGTGGTCTAGTAAAAAAGATTGAATCAGAATCTGGTTAAAAATGACATGCGCTGATGTAGCTAAACAGACTCCTTGGTAGTCTATTTAAATCATTTATTGATTTAATTAAAAGGACCCTATGGTGGTCTAGTCACAATCATCACAAGCTCGTTCATTGCTTTCTTCCCCTACACATTATAAGACGCACTACGTGACTATGCAAGGAATTACGTAATTATGGATGCATACATAATTGCGAAGTTCAGTGCACGGAAACCTCGGTAAGACTTATTATGTGTAAGAACCGATAGTGACAACCATAACGAAATGTGAACAATGTAATAGAAGTACGGTGGACGCACCAATGACGCTTTATATACTTGTATATAAGTGTCCCTCTCACATTGCAAGCATGATGTTATTGTAAAGTTACTAGAAGTTCAGGACTCTAACCAGTGTTGTTTGATCTTTTCAACTTCATGTTTCAAGCTCTCACAAGTTTCCTCTGAATAAATTTCGGGACGAAATTTCCTAAAGTAGGGGAGACTGTGACACCTGGGTCACTGCGACCATCAAACAAATACCAAACCAATGAAATATTGTATTTCATATTTGGGATTTGTACAAATATGTGTATCATTTGCACATATCAATTCTTGTTCGATTTCGGGCTCTAAATCGCTTTCTGGAAGGTTATACGCGCACTGATGCGTAAATATAACCAATTTAATGCAACGAACACTCCGGAATAGTGAAATGGGCTTCACATACCTTAAATAACCTTTACATAACTTAGAAATAAGTTTTGAAAGCTTTGGTATGACAAAATCAAGTTAATTCGCTTACATGGACTAAATTTGACAAACTACGAAAGTATGCCAATTTGAACTGTAACAGACATTCCGGAACATGACCATAAGTTAAACATACCATAAATATCCTTTACATAGCTTAGAAATAGGCTTTGAAGGGTTCGGTGTGCTAACATTCCTATAAATACCCAACCCATTCACTCACAAAACCCACAAATCTGATCTAAGAATGCTCTAAGTTGAAGCCATTGCTTCATACCTGAGCTACTTAGATCAAGATTAGCTTGCGGGGACCCTTTGTAAGTGTTCCTTCGTTCTTTTATCGCTTTTCGAGTCCGACAGTCAAACTATGTTTGACTTTCTGCATTAACCAGTTTATGGTCAACGCAAAGTTCGTTTGAACTTCCTAACGTGAGCGTAATCACGATGGTTATAGTCCCTAGTGGCTATACCTACTGATTACCACTTTATCTAGGCTCAGTGACGAGTCGTAGTTTCGGCCAAAATGCGTATTCTTGCGTATTTTGTAACCAAACTAATCTTAGGTATCAAAGCCATTTGTTTTGATACCAAACCTGTTTTCTAAACTTAGTTAAGCATGTTTTAACATGCTTAGCTCGTCACTTTTAGTTTAGTGCTTATATAGGGTCGTAAGGTAAGCGATCTAAACAATCGCTTATACTTTCGATCCCGACCCGTTTGGTCGATCATTAGGATCCGACCAAACACATTAGGTGACCATAGTTGTATAGGGAATAACCTTCGGAGGTTATACCTTATGGTCACATCGTTTGAGTAGTTGTATGATAGGTAGTATATATGCCTTAGGTAAATTACCAAAATACCTTTTTTACGCCAAAATTTATTTTAAGCATATGTAACATAACTTTTGGTATCTAAACTGATTTGGTAACAATATTAGACATGTTAAGGCATATTTTACTTATCATAGGACTAGTTAGGCATTCCGAACGCGTTTCACGCGAACGACGCGTTAAAGTAGCATAAGCTACCTAAACGGGTCGTAATGGGTCGTAAGCACCTAGGTTAGGTTTCATTTTAGTATGTAGGCTTTGTTAAACCATATTACATGAGTTCTCATACTCATTTGGTTTACGAACCCTCATTCTTTCCGATCCTCCGATTTAGGTCCGGTGTATTAACGTAGTTACCTATATTAGGTGCCGTTTGATATCCGAGATCTCTAGCATTGTTTGGTTGTTACGCAAGGACTTCTAGGCAATCTCAAGTGAGTACATAGACCCCTCTTTTACTGTTTTTCCAAACATTTTGGGGTGAAACACATGTGCCTACTTGTTACTTTCGTGCCTTTCATGTTTTCATATCATATGCTTGTTATGTTCATTACTACATTTATAGTACATGATTTCATTATGTTTTTGCTATGTATGTCCTTTGTTGCATACTTAGTACATCGTTTTACATTATATTTTATGCTATGTATGTCCATTGTGTGCATACTTAGTACATTGTTTTACATTACATTTTATGCTATGTATGTCCATTGTGTGCATACTTAGTACATTGTTTTACATTACATTTTATGCTATGTATGTCCATTGTGTGCATACTTAGTACATTGTTTTACATTACATTTTATGCTATGTATATGCATTGTGTGCATACTTAGTGCATTGTTTTATATTACATCACATCACATGCTATGTATGTTCATTTGTTGCATACTTAGTACATTTGTTATTCATCACATGCTTACATTTTGGTATGACATTTGGGTTGTTTAAATGGGACAATATACATTCATTAACATTAGCTACGCCACTCGTTAGTAGGTAATGGTACCATAGGACTTGACAACTCCCATTCCTGAACCCTAGGTTTGTTTGGGTGGAAGGAATGACCGAATCCGAATACATTTCTAGGTGGACCTTAGACTTTGTGCTAGGGTTTATTCTACAGTCACAAGGCTTGGATGTATGCATTTTCACAATACCGCATAGATGTTTATATCAGTATAGCATGCATTTGTTCCACAAAACATTACTTTGATTTAAACCATGTTTTACTTCAATACCTTGTTTTTGTGCATTTTACATATGGTTTAGTTGATATATTTCACTTACCATACATGAGACATTGATATACACAATTCATGATTTACATTAGACATAAACATTTTGACATTGATATACACAATTCATGATTTACATCAGACATAAACATTTTGACATTGATATACACAATTCATGATTTACATTAGACATAGACATAGACATTAGACATGGTTTCCTCACAAACATTTTGACATTTGATTATACATAAACATTTTACTTTGGTGGTTTGGTTTGAGTAAGTGATTTAAGTAACGAGGTGTGTGTAATATGATACAAGCATGGTGGATACGCCGCTGGTACTTCCTATATATAAGTGCTTGTATGGTATTACATATCGTAGCGTTATTTGAATTATTTCAATTTAGACATATAACATTTTATACAAATAACATACTTTTCACAATACATTGTTTTACAAACAACTTATCTGATATAAACTCAGTTTACTTGGTTATTTACTTAACCATGTATTATTCTTTTATACATATATATCATTTGGTTTAATTATCACTTTTCAAAAGATTTACAAGACAAAGCAAATTACAAGGTTCATGACTAAACATTTTTCTTAAACATAAGTCATGAATTCTATTTTCACAAAACCTATGTATCTCACATGCATTTTTATGCTGACGTACCTATTTTCACATGTGTTTCAGGATATGATTTATCAAGATACACTTATGAGGACTTGGGCCTTAGCGACAATAAAAGATGCAAGACTAGTTATTTATGTTATGTTTCTTTGATTGTCTAGACATTATAACACTTTTTATCAATAAAACAATATTCAAATTTCCATGTGTTATGAAACAATGATTCTGTTACAACACTCCCCAACGTTTCCGCCACGTTTTGTTGTTTTACGTGGTCGGGGTGTGACATGTGTTCTTGAAGAACTTCATGTTTTGGCCTCAATCCACCAAGAACAACTTAGATCTAACCGATTTCCACATAAACAAACAAAGATCTTTCATAGATCTAAACAAACTCACAATGAAAAGTGGTGAAAGATGGTTTTTCAACTTTCTTTCAACTCTTTTACACTCAATGCACTCAAACCCGGTGGGAATCGGAACTACTACTGAACGTCTACTCATTCGTAGTGATGTATCAGTGCTAGATCCGGGTTCCATCTGAAGGATGGTGATTTCGGGTTTGGACATGAACAACCGTCTCGGACCGTGCACCGTCGGACTAGGGTGATTCCTACTCGGGCAGGTCATTGGGACGAGATAGGGTTCCCATTGTTCAAACCAGTCATCACAACGTCTCGCTCAAGTTACAACACTTTAGGCAAGATCAAGTAACATCACGACCAAGTCGTTGGAACGAGTTGTCATCCGACCGGACTGCTGTCCGACCGGGTTGCCATCCGCTCGACCCACCATCCGATCGGGTTGCATCTTGATTCATTTAAATCTTAAACAATTTTGAACATGTTCAACAACAGGACTGCCACCCGCTCGGATGGACATCCGACTGAGTGACCGCCCTGCTGTGGATTTGTTCTCACTGAGTAACCTCGCCACTCGAGTCGCCGTCCGACCGGACGACCGTCCGATCGACCGACCTGAAAGGTAGAGATACTTCAATGTTTTCAAATTGCTACAACGAAAACTTCAAAAGTCAAGCCATCATACACAAACACATCCTTTCCAAAGGAAGGAACAATCCACTCGAACAGTCATCCGACCGGACTGCTGTCCGACCGGACTACTGTCCGAACGGACTACTATCCGAACGGATTACCACTCACACGACTGGCTGTCCGATCGGATTACCATCCGACCGAACTGCTGTCTGACTCACTTGTACCCGGCTTCTTTTTACGCGTCACTTATCGTTATGCTATCAATCTATTCAGGCTAACCCTACTCTCTAGCGCTCCCTTCAATCCATCAACCGCTGTGAGTATATTCGATCCCTTTTTGCTTTATGCACTTTTGGGTGTTACATACGTTACTTATACTAAAATCACATCGAACACACTACGCAATACTTTAAACGCTAATCGTTACCGCATGTTATACGTGACTTAATGAATGCTTGTTTGTTATGTTTACACATGGAATGCTGTCTACCTGCCTTAGCGACGGTAGTACTATTAGTTTGGACTCAGCACCCGTTCACTCGGGGGTTGTTAAGGACAATTACCTACATGGCTCACAGTGGTGAGAA
This sequence comes from Helianthus tuberosus, assembly GCA_030545235.1. Classification (NCBI taxonomy): domain Eukaryota; kingdom Viridiplantae; phylum Streptophyta; class Magnoliopsida; order Asterales; family Asteraceae; genus Helianthus; species Helianthus tuberosus. The sequence continues at coordinate 3,444 of JARYGA010025938.1, read as the reverse complement.
TGTATCGCGAACTGCCTTGGGCAGTCAACCCGCGGTCATTGGTATCGATAGGTTCATGTCGATAACTAACATGCCTCATTTCACTGTGTACGTGCCGGTTATGCGTAAACTATTTCGAACTCTATATGCTATTATCAAACTTGTATGCTCACCTTTACACTATGTGTATTGACTGTTACTTTAACGTATGTGACAGGTGCTTAAGAAGTTTACATTCTTAGCTTGCTGTGAACTTGAGGCTGGGAAAGGTCTAGGATGCTCTCTGTGCTGTGATGAAATCGAAGCTAGGAAAAGAGGTCCTAGAAACCAATAAATAAACTATCTATGTATAAATCTGAGTTGTCAGAACAGAACTACTTGACTAGATTTGTCTGTAATAATTTGTTTGCCTTTTAAGACATGGTATGGGACATGTTATTTTAAATTAATTGGTAATGATAATTGTTATGGAAACTTCTGGACAATCTGTTTCGCTCAGTGCCATGCCCCGATGTTTCCTCCATCTGTTGGGGTGTGACAGATTGGTATAAGAGCCATAACTATAGGGAACTAGGCAAGACTCGACCTAGTCCGGGTCGATGTCTTAGAGACCTAGTCTATAGTTAGGAACCAACAGACCGACTTGTGCATATCCGTTAGGGATTATGTAGGAGCTTACTACCATTTCTCGCTATTCTCGCCTATGCTACACTATCACTGCACTCGAATTTTCAGGTCAGGAATGAGCAATTAAGTCGAGATTAGGTGTGAAAACTGCAAACTCTCGACCAAATTGCTTGATCAACCTATATTTTTATCTATGAACACGAGAGATTGCGTTGAAATAGGAGTGAAACCCATACTTTGACGCATAGTTCTCTTTTATTTTATCAAAACAGGAACGAAGTTGTTAAACTAGGGGTGAAACCCTAACCTTGACAATTTGTTCCGATCTTTATTTTGTTTTACAAAACTCTCACCAAAGTCTCGACGGACTCCAACGACCTGAAGTCACGATATGACTAATGGGATGCGTGCCAAACGCCCAAGAATCGAGGCAAAAGGCACAGTCCTGAAGGTCAAAATGTGTACAACAAGTCCTTGAGAATAGTCGAATCACTTTGGTTAGTCAATGTCTAATAGCCGCAGACGATCTATTTCCCGATTTTTATGTGTTTCGATTCTGAGCCCGCAACTGCTGAATCTGATGATTCGTTGATTATATGTGTTTGTATGTGTATTTACCTGTTTATGTGTTTAAATTTTAGAGATTTATTCGATTTTTGCTTTCACATCGACCGATACGCACGATTCGCACTGCATTTCTACCCCAAAACGCTGACAAATCGCTAAATTATGGACGACCTTATGCTATGATACGCTTATACTATGCTACTCGATATGTTAAACGCGATCGCTATATTCGAACACTCGCGAACTGTGAATGATAGGTTTCTGTATTCTGACCGCCTCTGTGTGCATCTAGACAAGTTACACGCTTATGTGCTTGTGTGCTTCTGTGCTCTACGTGCTTACGTGATTACGTGCTTCTATGTTTATGTGAATCTGTGATTATGTGCCTATGTGTTTATGTGATACGTGTTTTATTGTGTTCCTGAGCTTTAGAAGTAGTAGACGTGTGAGGTGAGATTCGATTATGACGTGTCTGAGACCTATGACGATGTCTGTTGCAGATAATGTCAATTGGACCATCATCTGGATCCCATCACCCACGACTCTCTCGTCAAGATCAGAGGGACAAACGCCTTGCTGCCATCCTCGCGAAACAAGTGGCCAAGGTTGTGCCCCAGATCGTGAGTGAGATTTACGAGAACGTCAGCAAATCGTCTGAGGACTCTAGAACCGAAGCTCCTAAAATTGCTACCAAGACTGCTTTCAGTTTCAAGCAGTTCAAGGCATGCGGTCCAAAGGAATTCACTGGAGAAGATGGCCCGACGGCTATGTTTCAATGGTTCGATTCCATCGAAGTCACTCTGTGCCAGAGTGGATGTCCGGAAAATCTCCGCACCCTAAACGCTACCGGCGTCTTCCAGTCCCGCGCATTAGACTGGTGGACGGCCGAGAGAAACAAACGCGGAAATGATGCAGCTTATGAGCTGACCTGGGAAGAGTTGAAGGCCATCATGATGGATGAGTTCTGTCCTCCACATGAACGCCAAAAGCTAGAGGACGAGTTCTGGAATATTAAGCAGAAAGAAGGTGACAACGCTGCCCTGACTGCTCGCTTTAAGCAGCTCAGCATCATCTACCCCGATCAAGTGAAGACACCCGACATGGCAATCAAGAAGTATATCCGAGCTCTACCCGACTGTGTTGCGGATTTTGTGCATGCCGCAAAGACAACAACGATTGAAGAAACTTACTTGCTTGCCGCTGAAATCAACGTCAAGCGGGTAAAAGCTGGTGTTTGGGATAAAGCTTCAAAGAGCCTGCATCAAGTCACCGCCGCACCAACCGCTGACCACTCAACCGTCAAAGTCCTCACGCCGCAAGAAGAAGAACAACAACAGCAGCTCCAGCAACAAGAACTGTGCTGTCACCACCACCACTACTGCTCCTCTTCAGGCCGTACCGGCCCAGCAGCAGCACCACCACCGTCCAGCACCAGTTACTTATGCACCACCAGCAAAACGTGCATACACAGGCCCCCACCCGGCTTGCCCAACATGCTCTTATCATCACCCGGTGGGTCTCGCCTGTCGTTTCTGCGCTCACTGCAACATGTACGACCACTTCACCGCTAACTGCCGTACTGGTCCTCGTCAAGCGCCAGCTCAAGCCACTGCACATCAAGCTCTGCTCCCAGCCCCGCAAGGCCAACAAGCGGCTCAGGCACTCGCGGTCAATGCCCGAGTCTGCTTCGCATGTGGTGACCTCAACCACTTTGCGAACATGTGCCCGAACAGGGTTGTGAAACAAGAGCCCCATCAGCAGCAGCAACACCAGTAGCAACAGCCTCAGCAGCAGCATCAAGCCGCACGTGCCAGAACTTTCAACATCAATGTGCGCCAAGCCCAGGCTGACAACAACGTGGTCAATGGTACGTTCCTTGTGAATGGTATTTATGCTTCATGTTTGTTTGATACTGGAGCCGATAATTGCTTTGTGTCGTTCGAATTCGAGAAACTTCTTAGTCGTAAACGCTCCCATCTCCCCTCGACATTCGATGTTGAAGTCGCCACTGGAAGAACTGTCGCCGTTAATTCTGTTCTTCGTGATTGTACTCTTGAGCTCAACAATCACACCTTTCCAATCGACCTTATTCCGATGTAACTCGGAAGTTTTGACGTCATAGTAGGCATGGACTTTCTTCGCAAAAACCATGCTGAAGTTGTATGCTTCGATAAGATGATCCGATTCTCGCTCGCGAATGGTGATTTATTGTGTGTTTATGGTGAAACTGCTTCGAAAGGTCTCAAACTCATGTCATGTGTCCAAGCTAGC
>JARYGA010025937.1:0-28257 GCA_030545235.1 Helianthus tuberosus | reverse complement strand
TAAAAACAGCACAACCACAAAAAAACTACTACCAAACTTAAAAAATTGGGCTCCGGCTACGTCGAGGAATGTCCATCATCGCCCAATCATGCAGCCTAAACCTTCGCTGCATCTTCATCCCCTCCAGCATCGGTATCCTTCACTAGATCCTTTCCACTGCTAGAGGAGACCAAGGATCCTTGGATACTCTATACTGATGGATCCTCAAATATCAAAGGAACAGGGCTTGGAATACTACTAAAATCGCCACAGGGGGACATAATTCCCGACTCTATAGCTTGTGAGTTCCAAACTACTAACAATGAGGCTGAATATGAAGCCTTGATAGCTGGCTTGCAAATTGCTAAGCATATGAGGATCAGGTATCTTGAGGTACATGTAGATTCTTTGTTAATCACTAATCACTTTAATGGATCCTATACTGTTAAAGGTGAAAAGCTAATCAAATATTTGGAGATAGTCAAAGAATTGGCACTCTCTTTTGTATCCTTTAGTTTGACACAGGTACCAAGGGAAGAGAATGCAGAGGCAGATGCATTAGCCAATTTAGGATCATCCTTGAAGATCCCGGAGGATATCAAGATCCCTATTATCCATATCCTGAACCCGGCTATCGAGGATCATGTGGCTATGGAAATAGGAGAGGATTCTGCAACCATACCTAGTGAGGATACTCAATCTCATTCAGGATCATGGATCCTCCCAATCATGAGATACTTACAACATGGATAGATTCCTACAGGAGAAAACCCTAGGGCTTTCAAAATTAAGGTATCTCAATTCACAATTTTAAATAATATGTTGTATAAACGATCTGTTGCAGGACCATATTTAAGATGCATTGAGGATCCTGAAATCCAAGAAGTTTTAAAAGACTTCCATGAAGGAGATTGTGGAAACCACACTGGGGGCAGGGCATTATTCTCAAGGATCCTGAGGACAGGATACTACTGGCCAACTATGAAGAGAGATGCTGTGGAGTATGCTAAGAAGTGTGATCCTTGTCAGAGACACAGCAATATCCTTCATCAACCAGCTGAATTATTTCATCCTATATCCTCCGCTTGGCCATTTATGAGATGGGGCATGGATATAGTTGGTAAGCTCCCTAAGGCACCTGGTGGAAAAGTGTTCATGCTTGCCATGACTGATTACTTCTCCAAGTGGATTGAGGCTGAAGCTTTTGCCCAAGTTAGAGAAAAGGAAGTTATATCCTTCATTAAAAGAAATATTATAACTAGATTTGGTATTCCCTCTGAAATTATATGTGATAATGGTTCCCAATTCATTGGGGGCAGAACTACTAACTTTTGTGACAGCTGGGGGATTAAGATGATAACATCAACACCAGTCCACCCACAAGCCAATGGTCAGGCAGAATACTCCAATAAGATCATCATCAACAATTTGAAGAAGAAGCTTGGATCCAAGAAAGGGAAATGGGCAGAAGAACTACCTTATGTGCTTTGGGCTAATAGGACAACTCCCAAGAATGCTACAGGCCAAACTCCATTCTCTTTGGTATTTGGGGCAGAATCAGTGACCCCTACAGAAATGGTGGTTCCAACTGCTAGAACAAGTATTCGTGATCCTGAGGAAAATAATGAGAACTTGGTTCAAGACCTGGATACTATAGAAGAAATCATAGATTTGGAAAGGATAAGGATGGCCAGTTATCAGCAAAGGATGGCTGGTGCTTACAACAAAAATGTCAGGATCAGGACGTTCCAAATTGGTGATATGGTGTTGAGGAAAGCATTTCAGAATACCACCAATCCTGCTGATGGAAAGTTGGCACCAAAGTGGGAAGGACCTTATTTGATTGAAGCTGAGGCAGGAAAGGGGGCATATCGATTGCTAACAATGGAAGGAGATTTGCTTCCTAGAGCCTGGAATGCTGTTCATTTGAAGAAATACTTCATATGATAAGGATCCGTGATCCTCATATGATAAATATCCTTAAAGGATCCTTAAAGCACAGATGATCCTCATGCTGGTAACATTCTAATCTCAAACTACTTCATTTCATTACTTTCTCACATAAGGATAAGGATCCTGCATCCTTTATCCCCCTTTCACGTGATTTTGAGTTTTGAAGGTTCAGGTATCCTTAACGAAGAATTGAGTATCCACAGAAGTATTCAGTTATTTGGGCCTGTCCCCAGTTTCACCAGTAGCGCATGATGATCCTGGTATAGTTCATGGCAGTGGGACCAGTACTCGTTTTAGGGGCTGATAATTCCATTGTACTGGCTATACCTAGGATCCTACGTATAATGGTAGATGTACCATACATCCGTTCTTAAGGTTTCTAACGTTTTCACGTTAGCTAAGGTTTTGGCATTTTCATGCCACCAAGTTTGGATAGTCGCCAGTTAGGGCCATACTCCAGTTCGCACACGATCCTTGGGCTTGTCCCCAGTTATCCTTGGGCTTGTCCCCAGTTATCCTTGGGCTTGTCCCCAGTTATCCTTTGGGCTTGTCCCCAGTTGCTAACTTTTATCTTATAATGGCTTAGTCCCAAGTTATGTTCTATTTCAGGTCTTCGAAGTTAAACAACCAAGGATCCTTGATCCTTACTTCTTACTAAGGTTTGTCCTATGGTTATCCTGGTTATAGTATTAAGGGTTAGGATCCTAACTTGGATCCTCAGGTATGATCCTTAACTATTTTGATTTTATTCATTGATTATTTGAATAACCCTAAGACTTTGACAACTGAATTCATGATCCTTAAAATATACCACTTTTTGGAATTTTTCAACTATAGGTTATTTGATCCTGGATCATATCCTAAATTTTTTATCTAAGTTGTTCAACTTTTCTTATTTAGACAAGTGTACATCAAAACAATTGAAAATTAAAAGGACAAACAAGGATAATAACACAAGATAAGCCAAAAAAGATTAAAGTTATTTTATTAACAAAGATTTAACCGTCAAAGGTTGTCAAAATTGCCAACCCACGTTTCTACCAGCAAAACGTGGCCCGTCCACATGGGTTGGCAACGGGTGTCCATTGTTTATGCGGTTATAGCATGTGCAGGAAATCAAGAGGTGGCAGGATCACAATGGCTTCGTCCCCCAAACAGAGGATCCCTCCACCATTTGTAATCCTACCTATTGTCCAAAGGATCCTAGATCCTTAATCCTAAAACTATTGTTCAAATACAGACCATCATTGTTTTAAAAACAGCACAACCACAAAAAAACTACTACCAAACTTAAAAAATTAGGCTCCGGCTACGTCGAGGAATGTCCATCATCGCCCAATCATGCAGCCTAAACCTTCGCTGCATCTTCATCCCCTCCAGCATCGGTATCCTTCACTAGATCCTTTCCACTGCTTCCAGCCTCGATCGCCAAAACCTCCTCAGCCTCCTCATCATCTTCCAGATCAGCTAACCTCACCTTCCAACCCTCAACATCCCAGCTGCTTCTGTCGAAGTCAGGATCTTGAGCCTCCTAGGCCATCTTCAGTTTTGTCTTGTACATTGTGATGGCAGTGGAGACCTTTGCACCTTCTATAAGATCATGCTTCTCATAGTCAATGTCGATCAAGATTTTAGCTGTCTTAGTCTTGGCGTCTTGAAGGGCTTTTTCGAGATCAGCAATCTTAAGGTCCTTGAGCACTGGAACTTGTTGAAGGTCAGCAATCTTCTTATCCAGCTCCTCGACGCTCCCCACGTAGTCTTCAATCTCAGCAAATTTCTGCAAAAGAGACAAAGCAGTTCAAGATCAGGTGATCCTCAAATAAGTAGGATACCTAGGCAGAATTGGTGATCCTCACCTCATTGAAGTATTCAAGGAATTGGTGGTGGATCAGTGGCAGACCTTGTAGATCCTCTATCTCAAAGTTTTTCCTCTTCTTGCCACCCCTTCCTTTAGTGGGTGCCTTGGGGATGGAGACACTAGGGCTGGCAGTGGTCTTCTTCTTCCTGGATCGAACAGTGTCAAGGTCAGCAACGTCGAACTGGGAGGCAGACTTGGAAGCTTTTCCGGCACCTATACATTCAAAGCAAGATAAGTATCCTTATCCTATTTCTATTTAACTATTTATTTAAATCTTTAACTATGTAAAAAGCAGGATACTTACTTGACATGGTGAATGAGCCTGAGGATACTTCTTGTAAGTCTTGGGTGTTTGCTTTGAATGATCTTGTTTCAGGACCAAGTTTTCTGAATGCAGCAAGTCTCTCCTCGGTGGCAGATGAGGGTTTAACACGCGAAATAGTGATAGCTGTGCAACAGAAACAAAAGGGAATTAGTGATCCTATCACAAGAGTAAGATTACCTGGTGATCCTTCTCAGGATCCTCTGTCCTACCATGGGTGGACCACTTCCTTGGTAGATCGTCTCCGTTTGGGATGGTGTCCCTTCTGACAAAGAAAAAACGCCGTTTCCAGTTGGTATTATTTTTTGTAACATTGGAAATGGGATGTTCTTCGCCGGGTTTTCGCTTAAATAGATATCGGTGGGATCCAAATGTTGTGAGATCATACATTTCAGCCAATTCTGACATTCCTAAATCAATCCTTTCCTACTCGATGATCCTTTCAAGGGTATATAAGACCCTCCAGATCATCGGCATAGCTTGGATGTAGGAGATGCCGGTTAGGGAGAAAAAGGTCTGGGTGAAGGTTGGAAAAGGATAGGTGTATCCTATGGTGAATGGGGTAACCGGAAAGGCAACCCATGTTTCAGAAATGTAGTCGCTCAAAACAGTGGGATCGAAGGGTTTGAAAAAGGCGTTCGCCGGAAAGCAGTGCCGGATCTTATCTATTTGTGCATCATTGAAGCAACACCTCTCATTCGATGAGTCTTTGATGATCCCTTGACTCTTCAAGGGGATATCCTTCTGGTGATCCTTGGCGGGGGAGGACCGGAGCATCATTCTTAACGTGATGTTGGTAAAGAAAGAAAAACAGAGTAAGAGAAGGAGAAATAAGAGAAGAGATACCTGATTGATCTTCGGCTGAGAATTTAAAGGGAGTTTCTCTCGGATTTAAATGCATATTGATCCTATCTCTAACTCCTATTTATAATGATGATTTGCAGGATTGTCACTTCAAGTGACGTCAGGTTTGCAACGGCTAGTCTGTCTTCAACGGCTAGTTATCCGTTAGTCTGTTACGGATAAGATCAACAAAATATAACTCGTTTATTTACAATATTACTCCTTATATTTTGGGGGCAATTGTTAGGGGAGGATTTCTTAATGACCCGTGATCCTCAATTATTATCCTGCTTAGTGATCCTTGCTTCTGTGCCAGTTAGTGATCCTCAGAAGTGTTTCAGGATCAGGATCATGGATCATCCTAAGGATCCTTATACTAATGATTGTTCACTTTGAATTCGGTATTGTTTTGCAGGAGTAGCAGCTTGGACTTAGTCTTGGCAACGTTCCTGGAGAATATTCCGCGTTTATTCCGCACGTGCTTGACCATGGTGAACGTTATGGAGATCGTGGGGAGAAGGCATGAATTGCGGATAGTTAGTTATTTAGTTTTTTACTAAATTGAAAGGGGTAGCGAGCTAATTAGACACACTTTATGCTATTCTTGGCTAACACACACTCGTACAACTGCTCTCACCAGCTCTCGGAGAAACACTTAGCAATTTCATACATTATTTACACAATACACTATAGTGATCCTTGTACTTAGCTCGCTACCATCCGAAGTTGTAATACATTTCTTGTTTAATTTGAGTTGGTGATAGGTAGTTTCCATCACCCGGGGTTTTTTGTGCCGGAGATCAACTCTTGATCAAGGGCTTTTTCCCCGTATAAATCTTTGTGCCACTTGTCATTTTCATTTCGTAGTGATCCTCATTGTTGTTTACCAATTCAAGCATCATACCCTGTAACAGAGAGTTTGGTTGCATTATCCTCATCTGATTTTTGACCAAAACAATCCTGGACTTCAACAATCATTCAACTTCCTCTTGGAAAATTGTATTCCGCTCAGGAGCAAATTTCCTTCTTTTTTGCTGAACAGGCTTGAATGATTTGTCAATTCCAAGCTTGTGAGTGATAATGTCTTTGGATATGCATGTCATATCCTTATGCTTCCATGCAAACGTTGACATCCTGCATTTCAAAAAGTTAGTTAACTGTTCTTCAATATCTTGAGGGATATTGGTTCCTACGAGCACCGAGATATCTGGATTATCCTGATCCAGGATAATTCTCTTCACATCCTGCTCCGGATCCTCCACGATATCCTGGGCCCGCATCTTTAATTGCTATGCTGTACTAGGTTTGGTTGAGGATTTCATCGAGGATGTGTAGCATTCTTTCGCCTCCTGTTGGTCACTATCAACCTTGAGAACCCCCCAAGGGGTAGGGATCTTGATGCATTGGTGATATGTTGATGGCACAGCCTTCATATCGTGAATCCATGGTCTTCCCAGTATGATGTTATAGCAGGATAGAGAATCCATCACACAGAAACGTTGTATTGAGTTGACCCCTTCAACATATACTGGTAACTTTATCTCTCCCACTGTGTTCCTAGCCTCTCCACTGAACCCAACAAGCACGGTGGATTTCGAAGTGATATCCATTGGAGACACATTCATTCTCTTCAGAGTCTCTAGTTGGATTATGTTGACGGAGCTACCATTATCCACCAATATCCTGCGTACAAAATGGTTAGCCACATATAATGTTATTACCAGAGCATCATGATGAGGATCCTGAACAGTATCCCTATCATCAGCATCAAATGTGATCACTTTGTCAGTTGTGAGGGTAGTCATCCTGACAGGTTTGTCTCCCCTTTCAGCCTTAGCTTCCTTTGCATGTCTCTTCGCTGCTGAATACGAAGTCCCACAAATATCGGATCCTCCTGAAATGAAGTTGATTATCTTAGCATCCGCAGGGGGTGAGGCTGCTCGTTCAGGATCCTTCTCAGTATCCTGACCCTTATTCTTCTTTCTTCCTAAGAGATCTTTCAGATACCCCTTGCTCAGAAGATAGCTTATTTCTTTCCATAGGGCGATGCAATCCTCAGTCACATGTCCAAAATCTTCGTGGAAGGCACACCATTTTGACTTATCTTTCCAATCAGCTTTCTGTTGATTCTTTCGAGGCCACCTAGCCTTGTCTCCTAAACCCTGCATGGCATACATCAATTCAGGAATGTTAACAGAAAAGCAATACTCAGATAATTCAGGATATTCTTCAGGATCCTCGTCTTCAACAACATTCACTTTCTTGTTTTCATTTCTACCATATGGCTTAGAGCGATATGGTTTAAATGAGGATTCTGACTTCCTGTTAGTTGACTCATAGGTGTTGGATGAGTTCATCCTCTCTTGCATCTTTCTGTCATCCTCCAGCCGAATATATCTTAGAGCTCTGTTTCGGGCTTCATCTAAGTTCCTGCATGGGTTCATCACAAGGTCTTGGTAAAATTGAGAATCTTTTTGCAGCCCCATCTTGAAAGCTTGAACAGCTGTTGCAACATCAAGATGTGGGATGTCTAAGGATTCCCGGCTGAACTTGTTCACATAATCTCTTAAGGATTCCTGTGGTCCTTGAGTTATCCTGTAGAGATCACTTGTTAGTTTTTCAAAACTTCTACTACAAGAAAATTGACTATTAAATAAATTCACTAGGTGAGCAAATGATGTAATCGAATGTGGAGGAACATTCAGGAGCCATTTCAAGGCTGATCCTGTTAAGGTAGAACCAAAACCCTTGCACAAGCACGCTTCCTTGAGCTCCGGAAGGATAGGGTTAATCTCCATCCTTTCCCTATACTGGGCAATATGCTCTTCAGGATCCGTAGTTCCATCATAAAGCTTCATGTTGGGGGTTTGAAATCTCTTTGGAATCTCAGCATCACAGATAGGATATGCAAAGCGAGATATCCTGTGGCTGTCTTGGGACACTTTCGGGATTGGCTGGACCACTCCGGGCACACTGGATATCATGTCCTTCAACTTCTGAAGCTCCCTAGTAAATGCTGATGTTATACCTGTATCCTACAAAGATCCACTGTTGTTAGTAGCATGAGTATTATTATTATTTGACACGTTACCCGTCTGAGGATTCTGCCCATATCCTGAAGCATATCCTGAGCTCCTCATGGTTGACATCCTGACCGAGGAGGGTATTTCAGGAGTATGATTCTGAGGAAGGCTGGGCACAATATTCCCCCTACTATCCTCAGTGTACACAGCTGAACTGAAGTTCAAAGTTCTGGGTTGTAGTGGAGTGGCAATATCCTCAGCGGATCTGCTCGAGCCGGACTTCAAGAGTTGTATTTCCCTCAACAGCATTTGGTTTGTTTCCTGTTACTGCCTCATTTGTTCCTGCACACTTCCAAACAAGGTTAGAATTTCATCATTAGAGGCTACCTGAATACTCCGAGTAGGGATAATATCCTGAGGTTGTGAAGAAGATTGCATCCTTGGAGGAGGTGGTGGTAGCACCGGACCAGTAGTAGCAGAAGTTGTAGCAGACACAGTGGAGGAGCACATGTTTGATCTTGAGGCCATTGTAAACAATGTGGCCAAAAGTTTTGAAAATAGGAAACCGATTAATGATTTGACAAAGATTTTTAGTAAAGAGAGCACCACTTGCCCCACGGTGGGCGCCAAATTGTTTTGGTCAAAAATTACCGAAGCAATTAAGTGATCAAATTAGTTAAGTGAGGTAGTGTGCTAAAAAGTGTGTTGAAAATATGCTGGTTAAGTTATTTGGAAAAACAGTGTTTAGGATACGGCTCAGGATATTGAGCTGTATCTCCGATCAAACAATGAGCAAAAAGTAAAGGGGATGACACAAGATGTACGAGGAAAGCCCTTGATCAATTTAGATCGCCGGCACAAAACCTCAGGAGCTGACAATCGCAGCTGCCTTGTTCTTCTTATTGCTTTAAACTTCAGGATACAATGCAGGATATTGATCAGATCGCTAAGTGTTACAATGATTTTGTGTGAAAGTACAAATTGTGAGAGAACAAGTGTTAGAGTGTAGTGAGTGTGATTGCAGTGTCCTATTCGATCTGATGTTCCTCCTATTTATAGTAACAAAATACAAACAAATATTCCTATAAATATGGGATGCTCCGAATATTCCATTATTAACGTTGTAGACCGAGTAATACGCCTTCAACGTCTTTATTTGAACGACTTGGACCGGTCTTCCGCGGAATGAGTCCTTGTGAATGTTGCCAGCTTCTAACCCTCGTACCTGCACATAATCCGTTAGTGATCCTGAGGATACCATTCAGGATGTTACCAATATCCTGAATTAGCATCCCGGACATGAACAGATATCATATAACCAAGATATAACCCAAGATATTTCTCAGGATATTAGCTTAGAATTTCGCCCATAACACCTATGAACAGTTTCTATTTTTGTATTAAGACAACTTGATAGCCGAAGGTGGATGGGTCCTAGGTTTTAGGATGAAACCTTCGGTCATCAACTGGTATTGCCTATTTCAAATAATTTCGTTTTTCAATTGGCTTGCTATTGTTTTCTGTATTTCTTAGTGTAGATTTTAGCTTTGCAAAATTTTGTACAACTATCTTTTGAAAATATCCTGATTAATATACCCAGTGATATATTATGAAATCTTTTATTAAATAGAATTTCTAAAAATTCAATCAACCTTAGAGAAAACTTCTAAAGAATAAAAGATAGTCCACTTTCTAAAACCTGTTTTGACAATACTTGCATGATCAAAGTTTTAATTTCAATCTAGTATCACTTCCAAATATTTCAATCAAATATCCTGAAACGCATCCCAAAGATATATCCTGAAGATATATCCTTTTCAGGATACTTAAACCTTAACCTGAGTTATAAAATTTATGTAAGGTTTATAAAGGAAATATCATACCAGGAACTGAGTCTAATCATAGTATTAATCTCCAATCCCTTTTGCGACTTCTCCTACTAAGATGTCCCCAGTTCGAGACTCTTAGCTCAACTTTGATCCTTTGTGCATCATACAACTACTTTAGATGGAATGTCCCCTGTGCATGAAGTCCTCAAACACTTAGAAAATTTTTGAAGACTAGTTCCAATTGTATAGACAATTTTTTATGTTATAGGGGTAAAACCCAAAATATACTAGATATAAATCCTTCGTATCCCGGGGGAAATCCCAAATTTTCGTGCGCTACAGGCGGGAGTGTATAAACTCCAAGACTTAGAAAGGTGAAAACCTTTAAACCTTAGAGAGTATGAACATACCCTTTCGTGAGAGAGGGTGATCAATCCTCATATAAACTTTAGGATTCAGGATATAGCCAACGGTAACAAAATGTCAGCCACTTTTACATGGACTGGTCCCGCCACCTTGAACTATTCCCGAATAACTTGCGCTCCAGGCGGGGTGTTTAAACCCAATTGAAAGAAAGGTGAATACCTTTAAACCTGTGAAGGGATCAGGATCCCTTATCGTGAGAGAGGGGGCCATCCTCTAATCTTCCGAAGTATCCTGAGTATGTATCCTGGTGCTATATCCCGAAGTATATTCTGCAAAACCACTATAAGCTAAGGCGGGTGTGTTAGCCTGGCTAACACCCCTCCGATGCTTAAGTCAGTAATAGGTTCAAAATAGTAAATAATATAAAAATTTAATAAGAGAGACAGAATTCATACCATCCTGAGTTGGAATTTAAATTCCATACTCACTTGAAATAGAGTTTTAAATGTATAGCATTCCATGATCTCGGTAGCATATCCCCCTCTATATTCTTGAGTCGCTATGCACCTTTTCCTGATTCTGATTCAACCTCATATGGTCCTTCCCATTTTGGAGCCAGCTTTCCATCGGCAGGATTAGTGGTATTTGAAAAGCCTTTCTTAACACCCAATCTCCAACTTTGAACCTTCTAGTCCTTATATTCTTGTATATGCTTTAGATATCCTCTGCTGATATGCTGCCATCCTTAGCCTTGCAGCATCTCTTGTCTCATCTACAGTATCCAAATCTTGGCACAAAGCTTCAGGATTCTGCTCAGGATCCTGGAGGATAGATCTTGCCGTAGATATCACCATTTCTATTGGGATCACTGCGTCTGCTCCAAATACTAAGGAAAACAGGGTTTGGCCAGTTCGTTTTTTACCGTTGTTCTATCAGCCCACAAAACAAAGGGTAGTTCCTCTGTCCATCTTCCTTTCTTAGCTCCTAGTCTCTTTTTCAAGTTGTTGACAATTATCTTGTTCGAGGATTCTGCTTGTCCATTTACTTGAGGATGTACCGGAGTAGACGTGATCATTTTGATTCCCCAACTTTTGCAAAAGTCAGTAGTCCTTTTGCTTATAAACTGGGATCCATTGTCACAAATGATTTCAGCTGGTACTCCAAACCTGGTCAGGATATTTCTCTTTATAAAGGATACTACTTCTTGATCTCTAACTTGAACAAATGCTTCTGCTTCAACCCACTTGGAGAAATAATCCGTCATTGCCAACATGAAAACCTTTCCTTCTGGAGCCTTTGGAAGCTTTCCCACTATATCCATACCCCATTTCATGAATGGCCAAGGGGAAACAATAGGATACAGCGGTTCAGCATGCTGATGTAATATGTTACTATGTCTTTGACATGCGTCACATCTTCGAGCATATTCTGTGGCATCTTTCCTCATTGTCGGCCAATAATATCCTGTCCTTAATACTTTTGAGAATAACGACCTGCCCCCAGTATGGTTACCACAATCCCCTTCATGTATATCCTGAAGTACTTCTTTGGTTTCGGGATCCTCCAAGCACCTCAAATATGGTCCTGCAAGAGATTTCTTATACAAAACATCATTTACAATAGTGAATCGTGATACCTTCATTCTAAAGGCTTTAGGATTCTCATTCTTTGGGATGTGTCCTTCCTTGAGATATCTCATAATTGGAGCCGTCCAGGACTTAGGATCCTCCTCAGGATACTCATCATCAGGATCCTGAATACTTATTACTTCCTTATCCTGAGGATTCGTCGCAGGATATAGGATATGTAATATTGGTATTCGGGTTCCTTCCGGTATCCTAACCGATAATCCCAGATTTGCCAAGGCATCAGCTTCAGCATTATCCTCTCTTGGTACCTGTTCAACTGTAAAAATATCGAAATATCCTGCTAATTTTTTGAGAATTTCGAGATACTCGATTAACTCCTCTCCCTTAACTGCATAGGTTCCATTAAAGTGGTTAGAGATTAACAAAGAATCAACATATACTTGCAAATTCTTGATACTCATATTCTTTGCCAACTCTAATCCTGCAATTAAAGCCTCATATTCTGCCTCATTATTAGTAGCAGGAAATTCACACCTAATAGCATGGGGTAATATGTCCCCCTGTGGCGATTTTAGTAGTATACCTAAACCTACACCTCTTACGTTAGATGCACCATCAGTAAATAATGTCCAGCATTCTAAGTTTTCTCCTAGCTGTTGTACTTCTAAGTCTACTTCATTTTGAATGTCAATACTGAAATCAGCCACAAAGTCAGCTAAAGCCTGAGACTTTATGGAATTTCTAGGCTCATATACTAAATCATAAGCACTCAGTTTTACTGACCACTTAGCCAACCTACCTGACATCTCGGGTTTCCTAAGCACGTTTTTAACAGGATAATTGGTTTTAACATGAATCCTATGTGTCTCAAAATAATGTCTAAGTTTTGTTGATGCCATAACTAGGGCTAATATCAATTTCTCTAGATGAGAATATCTAGTTTCAGCATCTAGTAGACTTTTACTAACATAACAGACAGGATATTGCTGACCTTCATGGTCCTTTATAAGAACGGCACTTACAGCATTCCCTGATACAGTGAGGTATAGGGATAGTGGTTCACCATTTTCAGGCTTCATCAATAGAGGTGCAGTTGAGAGATATCGCTTTAAATCCTGCAAGGCTGCTTCATGCTTTGCTCCCCATTCGAACTTCTTATTCTTCTTGAGGATATCATAAAATTCTTTGCATTTTTCAGAGGATCTTGAAATAAATCTATTCAATGTTGCTACTCGGCCTGTTAACCGTTGAACATCCTTCATATTCGAAGGTGATTTTATATCCAGGATAGCTCTAATCTGCTCCGGGCTCGCCTCTATGCCTCTTTTGGTCACCATATATCCTAGAAACTTTCCTGCCCCCACTCCGAAATGGCACTTAGCAGGATTCAGTTTCATGTTATACTGATCCAGGATATCAAATGCTCCCTTAATATCCTGGAGGTGATCCTCAGCCTTTTTAGATTTCACCACCATATCGTCAATATATACCTCCATGGTGTCCCCCAGCTTGTCTTTGAACATCATGTTTACCAACCTCTGGTATATTTCACCTGCATTTTTCAAACCAAAGGGCATAGCAGTATAACAATAAATACCTGTGGGTGTCATGAAAGCAGTATCCTCCTGATCAGAGGGTTCCATTTGGATTTGCTGAAATCCTGAAGAGGCATCCATGAAGGTTAACATCTCGTGGCCGGCGGTAGCATCTACCATTGAATCAATATGAGGAAGAGGAAACGGGTCTTTGGGACATGCTTTGTTTAAGTCTGTGTAATCTACACAAACTCTCCATTTCCCATTTTTCTTTTGCACCATGACTACATTCGCAAGCCATCTAGGAAACTTCACTTCTCTAATCATCTTGCTCCTTAACAGTCTTTCAACTTCCTCTTGGATGATCACATTTCGCTCTGGAGCAAATTTTCTTCTCTTTTGTTGGACCAGCTTGAATGACCTGTCAATACCAAGCTTATGTGTTATAATATCCTTGGATATACCTGTTATATCCTCGTGCTTCCATGCGAATGTTGACTCCTACGAGCACCGAGATATCCGGATTATCCTGATCCAGGATAACTTTCTTTACATCCTGCTCCGAAGCCTCCACGATATCCTGGGCCCGCATCTTTAATTGCTATGCTGGATTAGGCTTGGTTGAGGATTTCATTGAGGATGAGTAGCATTCCTTCGCCTCCTGCTGATCACTATCAACTTTGATGACCCCCCAAGGGGTAGGGATCTTGATGCACTGGTGATAAGTCGATGGCACAACCTTCATGTCATGGATCCATGGCCTGCCTAGTATGATGTTATAGTAGGATAGGGAGTCCATCACACAGAAGCGTTGTATCGAGTGACCCCTTCAACATATACTGGTAACTTTATCTCTCCTACGGTATTCCTAGCTTCTCCACTGAAACCAACGAGCACAGTGGACTTCGAAGTAATGTCCATCGGAGATACATTCATCCTCTTCATGTTTCCAGCTGAATTATGTTGACGGAGCTACCATTGTCCACTAATATCCTGCGTACAAAATGGTTAGCAACATATATTGTTATTACGAGAGCATCATGGTGAGGATCCTGGACAGTATCCCTGTCATCACTATCGAAAGTGATCACTTTATCGGTTGTAAGGGTAGTCATCCTGGCTGGTTTGTCTCCCCTTTCAGTCTTAGCTTCCTTTGCATGTCTCTTGGCCATAGAATACGAAGTCCCACAAATGTCGGATCCTCCTGAAATAAAGTTAATTATTTTGGCATCTGCTGGGCGTGATGCTGCTCGTTCAGGATCCTTCTCAGGATCCTGCCCTTTATTCTTCTTTCTTCCCAGCAAATCCTTCAGATACCCCTTGCATAATAGGTAGCTTATTTCTTTCCTTAGAGCAATGAAATCCTCGGTCACATGTCTGAAATCTTCATGGAAGGCACACCCTTTGGATTTATCCTTCCAATCAGCTTTCTGCTGATTCTTTCGAGGCCACCTAGCTTTGTCTCCTAAACCCTGCATAGCATACATTAACTCAGGTATATTAACAGAAAAGCAGTATTCAGATAATTCAGGATCCTCGTCTTCAACAGCATCACTTTCTTGTTGTCATTCTGCCATATGGCTTAGAGCGATATGGTTTATACGAGGATTCTGATTTCCTGTTGGTTGATTCATAGGTTGAGGTAGAATTCATCCTCTCTTGCATCTTTTTGTCATCTTCCAAGCGGATATATCTCAAAGCCCTGTTACGAGCTTCGTCGAGATTCCTGCAGGGATTCATTACAGGATCCTGATAAAACTGAGAATGCTTTTGTAACCCCATCTTAAAAGCCCTGCACAGCTGTTGCAACATCAAGATGTGGGATATCCAAGGATTCCCGACTAAACTTGTTCACATAATCCCTCAAGGATTCCTGAGGTCCTTGAGTTATCCTGTAAAGATCATTGGTTAGTTTCTCAAAACTCCGACTGCAAGAAAACTGACTATTAAATAAATTAACCAAATGAGCAAACGAAGTAATTGAGTGAGGAGGAACATTTAACAGCCATTTTAAGACTGATCTTGTCAAGGTAAAACCGAAACCCTTGCACAAGCATGCTTCCTTGAGCTCCGGAGGGATAGGGTTAATCTCCATTCTTTCTCTATACTGGGCAATATGCTCTTCAGGATCCGTAGTCCCGTCATACAGTTTCATGTTGAGGGTCTGAAATCTCTTTGGGATTTCAGCATCACAGATAGGATATGCAAAGCGGGATATCCTGTGGCTGTCTTGGGATACTTCCGAAATTGGCTGGACCACTCCAGGTACACTAGATATCATGTCCTTCAATTTCTGAAGTTCCCTAGTAAATGTTGATGTCATACCTACATCCTGAAAAGACCCATTATTGTTAGTAGCAAGAGTATTATTATTTGACATGTTACCGGTCTGAGGATTCTGGCCATATCCTGAAGCATATCCCGAGCTCCTCACAGTTGACATCGTGACCGAGGAGGGTATCTCAGGAATATGATTCTGAGAATGGCTCGGCACAACATTCCCCCGGTTATCTTCAGTGTAAACTGCAGAACTGAAGTTCAAAGCTCTAGGCTGCAAAGGAATGACAGTTTCTTCAGCAGGTCTACTTGGGCCGGATTTCAAGAGTTATATCTCTCTCATCAGCATCCGATTAGTTTCCTGCTGCTGCCTCATCTGTTCCTGCACACTACCAAACAAATTCAGAATTTCATCATTAGAAGTCAAAACAGGACCAGATCCCTGAGTAGTGGGAGCGGGGATAACATCCCGAGCCACATGACTTTCAGTTCCATGTGAAGAAGTTTGCATTCGTGGAGGAGGAGGTGGAAGCACCGAACCAATTGTTGCACAGGTTGTAGCAGACATGGTGGAAGAGCTCATGTTTGATCTCGAGGCCATTGAAAACAATGTAGCAAAAAGTTTTGACAATAGAAAGCCGAGCAATGATTTTACTAAAGTTTTTAGCAAAAATAGCACCACTTGCTCCACGGTGGGCGCCAATTGTTTTGGTCAAAATTACCTAAGTAATTAAGTGATCAAATAGTTAAGTGAGGTAGTGTGCTAGAAATATGTGTGAAAAATATTATAACCAAGTTAATTGCAAAAACAGTTTCAGGATATGGCTCAGGATATAGAGCTGTATCTATGATCAAACAATGAGCAAAAAGTAAAGGTTGACACGTGATGTACGAGGAAAGCCCTTGATCAATCTAGATCGCCGGCATAAAACCTCGGGAGCTGACAATCGCAGCTGCCTTGTTCTTCTATTGCTTCAAATATCAGGATACAGTGCAGGATGTGATGCGGATCAACTAGGTGTTACATTGTAATTCGAATACAAGTGTTTGTGTATAGTGTTAGCTGTGAGCTAGAGAGCTAAAGTGTGTGAGAGTGTGTATGAAAGTTGTGTGCCTTAATCTGATCCGCCCCCATCTATTTATAGTAAAAGAAATGCAACAAACTATCCTAATAATCCGGGATCCGGTGAATATTCCCCACTCGAACGTTGTAGACCTGGTCTTTCGGGTTCAGCGTGTCTCACATAACAGATACACCCGAGTCTTGAGGAGAAGAAGTCCATCTGACCGTTAGTAACCCACAGCCTCTCACCTGCACGTGGTTAATTTAGTTAACACCAGGATATCGCCTAGGATGTTAGCAATATCCTAATCCAGTATCCTGATCACAAGTAAACAACCAAAAGCAGGATATTAGTCAAGATATATATACTCAGAAAATGACCCATAACACTTGGTATTCCTGATCGGACAGGAATCACCTAAATCCGGTCAGTTAACTGTTCAAGACGGTGTTCCAAGTTTAACCCGTAATCGGTAACCCTCGTCGATAGGATCCGGATCTTGGACCAGCACATCCACAAGAATGAGTAGGAAGTCGGTACCAGCTCCGATTCTATCGGTTTTGAGTGCATTGAGTGTAAAAGATTTGAAAGAAGGTCGGAAAACATTTTCTCAATCCTTTTCATCGTGAATATGTTTAGATCTATAAAATATCTTTGTTGTTTATGTGGAAATCGGTTAGATCCAAGTCGTTCTTGGTGGATTGAGGCCAAATCATGAAGTTCTTCAAGAACACATGATGACGTCGTCCTAGAATACCTTGAATCTTGGTGATTTCACGGTTAAAAGTTAAGATTTAAAAGATAGAAAGGTGTAGGAGTGCGCATAGATTAAGAAAGTACAAGATTTAGGACGAGATCTTACCGGAATCGAGAGAAATCGAATAAAAGGTGAGGAGAGCGTGTTGTTTGGTCAGGGAGTTTCTAAAAGTAGAAAGCATGAAAGTGACAAGGGGTATTTATAGGGTTTCCCGAAGTGGAAAGGAGTGAAGAGGGGCTGGTCGTTCGGTTAGGCAGTCCGATCGGACAGCTGTTCGATCGGTCGAGCGGCTGTTCGATCGGCCGGTCTCCTGGTCGATCGGCCACCTGATTCGTGTGTTCGGCGCGACGAGTTTTGCTGTTTCGATTGCGATTGCGAGCGTTTCGATGCGATAGAGTTTCCTAGTCAAATTTCTTTTAATCCCAACTACTATATCAACATACAAGCATCCTTATTTCGTATTCGTTTAGCGTTTGCAATTCGATTGCGATTGAGTTCGATTGCGATTGATTTCGATTGCGTTTCGATTGATTACCACACACAACATAAATAAACATGCACAAGTAACACATAAGGCACACACACACATATAACAATAACCAAAAAGCGTATTTCGAGTTGCGAGCGCGATTGTGATAAGCGATAAGGCGATTAAACATGCAATAATTAGTGATAAATATCGATTATTAATAGATACTCCACATAATACAACCAACGTAAAATGATAAAATAGACTAACTATAAGTCAAAGAAGTCAAAACAGGATTAGAGCAAGGAGTAAGAGATCGCAATTAGCGATCTTTTCTTCCTTTGACTTCAATCTTGACTTTGACTTCCGAAACACGGGGTGTTACAGCCTCCCCTTGTTTAGGGAATTTCGTCCCGAAATTTAGGTCGAAGCCGTAACAAAAAACTGCGGGTACTTCGCCTTCATATCGCTTTCGAGTTCCCAAGTGAACTCTGCGCCCGTTTACCTTCCCATCTGACTTTCACAATAGGAATATGTGAGCGTCTGAGCTGCTTGGTTTGGCGATCCATGATTTCGAAAGGCTTCTCCACAAAGTGTAGTGTCTCGTTTATTTGGAGGTCGTCGAGAGGTACAATTAAATCATGCTCAGCTAGGCACTTTCGGAGGTTTGACACATGGAAAGTCGGGTGGACATTACTAAGTTCCTCCGGTAGTTCGAGTCTGTAGGCGACTTTTCTGATCCTTTCCAGAATCTTAAAAGGTCCAACATATCGAGGCGCTAGTTTCCCTTTCTTGCTGAATCTGACCACACCCTTCCAAGGTGATACCTTTAGGAGTACGTAGTCGCAAACGTCAAATTCAAGGGGCTTGCGTCGTCTATCGGTGTAACTTTTCTGTATGCTTCGAGCTTTCAACAAGTTGTCTCGGATTTGGAGGACTTTGTCAGTCGTTTCTTGCAGTAGCTCAGGACCGGTTAATTGCGAGTGACCAATCTCGTGCCATACAATAGGCGATCGACATCTTCTTCCGTATAAAGCCTCGAATGGTGCCATTTGTATGCTAGTATGATAACTGTTGTTATACGAGAATTCGACTAACGGTAGGTATTTATCCCAATTACCACCGAAATCTATGACACACGAACGGAGCATGTCCTCAAGAGTACGGATCGTTCTTTCAGTCTGTCCGCCAGTTTAAGGATGGAATGCGGTACTTAGGTTAAGGGTAGTACCGAGAGCCGCTTGAAACGTTTCCCACAATCGCGAGGTAAACCGAGCATCACGGTCAGAGATGATGTCGCGAGGCGTACCATGATTACAAATGATCTCATTGGTGTACATTCGGGCTAATCGTTCTACCTTGTAGTCTTCCCGTATTGGCAAAAAGTGAGCTGATTTGGTCAAACGGACAACAACAACCCAAATGCTGTCGTGACCTGATGACGTGTGTGGAAGCTTGGTTATGAAGTCCATAGCTATACTCTCCCACTTCCACATAGGGATCAGCGGTTGTTCGAGTAAGCCAGAGGGTCTTTGATGTTCAGCCTTAACCCTTGCATAAGTCAGGCATTTCCCAACGTAGAGAGCAATATCCCTTTTCATGCCCGGCCACCAGTACTTGTAGCGAAGATCCTGGTACATTTTGTCGGCACCGGGATGAATAGAATATCGGGATTTGTGGGCTTCGTCAATCAAAATCTGTTGTAATTCGGTCCGTTTAGGGATCCAAATTCGGTCCAGAAAATAGAAGATCCCATTCGATTTACTTACGAATTGAGCTCCATCGTGATAGATTCTTTCCTTCTTCAGAGTGCGTTCATTGAAACAAGCATGCTGGGCTTCACGGATGAGGGTTTCGAGATCGTGCTGGGCTTGGGTATTACGAATGCTGAGCAAATAACTCCGTCTGCTGAGAGCGTCGGCAATGACATTTGCCTTGCCTGGGTGATAACGGATCACACAGTCGTAATCGTTGAGAACTTCTACCCAGCGGCGTTGATGCATATTAAGTTCTTTCTGATCAAAGATGTGTTGTAGACTCCTGTGATTGGTGAAGATCGTACACTTGGTACCATACAGGTAGTGTCGCCAAATCTTTAACGCAAAAACAACCGCGCCTAGCTCGAGATCATGGGTTGTATAGTTCTTCTCGTGGATTTTGAGCTGACGAGATGCGTAAGCTATAACCTTGTCTCGCTGCATAAGAACACAACCAAGACCAAGGTTGGAAGCATCACAATAGACAATGAAGTCGTCGTTTTGGTCGGGCAATGTGAGGACAGGAGCATTGCAAAGCATGTGCTTGAGGGTTTGGAAAGCAGACTCTTATTCGGTTCCCTAAACAAAAGGCTTGTCTTCATGCGTAAGAGCGGTAAGCGGTACAACGATTTTAGAGAATCCTTCGATGAATCGTCGATAATAGCCCGCTAATCCGAGGAAAGAACGGACTTCAGACGGGTTCTTCGGCCTAATCCAACTCTTAACTGCTTCAATCTTCGCGGGATCGACATGAATACCTTGACTATTGACGATGTGACCCAGAAACTGAACCTCCTCCAGCCAGAATTCACACTTGGGGAACTTGGCATAGAGTTGATTCCCCTGGAGTAGCTCGAGAACCAAACGTAGATGTTGCGCTTGTTCAGCTTTCGATTTGGAATAGATCAAGACATCGTCGATGAACACGATGGCGAAACGGTCTAGAAATGGCTTACACACGCGATTCATCAGATCCATGAAAACCGCGGGTGCGTTGGTTAAACCAAAAGGCATAACAACGAACTCATAATGGCCGTAACGAGTGCGAAAATTGGTTTTGGGTATATCTTCCTCCTGAATGCGTAGTTAGTGATAGCCTGAGCGTAGATCGATCTTTGAGAAACACGTAGCACCTTGCAGTTGATCAAACAAATCATCGATACGAGGCAGGGGATAACGGTTCTTGATAGTCAAATTATTCAACTCCCGATAGTCGATGCACATCCTGAACGACCCATCCTTCTTTTTAATGAAGAGGACTGGCGCGCCCCAAAGAGAGGTGCTCGAGCGAATAAAGCCTTTATCAAGTAATTCCTGGAGTTGGTTTGAGAGTTCACGCATTTCGGACGGTGCGAGTCAATAAGGGGCTTTGGCAACAGGGTTGGCTCCAGGAATGAGGTCGATACAAAAGTCGATATCAAGACTTGGAGGTAAACCTGGGAGATCGTCAGGAAACACGTTAGGAAATTCACGAACCACAGGAACGTCTTTCACTTCTGTCCTTCCTTTCTTTTCCTCCTCCGCTACTACAATGTTAGCCAAGAAAGCTTTGTATTCCTTGCGGAGATACTTGCTAGCTTGAACACATGACATGAGCTTGAGACCTTTTGAAGCAGTTTCACCATACACACATAATAAATCACCATTCGCGAGCGAGAATCGAATCATCTTATCGAAGCACACAACTTCAACATGGTTTTCGCGAAGAAAGTCCATGCCTACTATGAGGTCAAAACTTTTGAGTTGCATCGGAATAAGGTCGATCGGGAAGATGTGATTGTTGAGCTCGAGGGTACAATCATGGAGAACAGAATTAACGGCGACAGTTCTTCCAGTGGCGACTTCTACATCGAATGTCGAGGAGAGTTGGGAGCGCTTACGACTAAGGAGCTTCTCGAATTCAAACAATACAAAGCAGTTATCGGCTCCAGTATCAAACAAACATGAAGCATAATTACCATTCACAAGGAACGTACCGTTGACCACGTTGTTGTCAGCCTGGGCTTGGCGCACATTGATGTTGAAGGTTCTAGCGCGTGCGGCTTGTTGCTGCTGCTGAGGCTGTTGCTGTTGGTGTTGCTGCTGCTGCTGGGGCTCTAGCTTCACAACCTTGTTCGGGCACATGTTCGCAAAGTGGTTGGGATCACCACATGCGAAGCAGACTCAGGCGTTGATCGCGGGTGCCTGAGCCGCGTGTTGGCCTTGCGGGGCTGGGAGCAGAGTTTGATGAGCAGTGGTTTGAACTGGGGCTTGACGGGGTCTAGTACGGCAGTTAGCAGTGAAGTGACCGTACATATTGCAGTGAGCGCAGAAACGACAGGCAAGACCCACCGGATGATGATATGAGCATGTCGGGCAAGCCGGGTGGGGGCCTGTGTATGCACGCTTTGCTGGCGGTGCATATGTAACTGGTGCTGGTCGATGATGAGATTGCTGCTGAGCTGGTACGGCTTGCAGAGGAGCAGCAGTGGTAGTGCCAGCACAGTTCTTATTGCTGGAGCTGCTGTTGTTGTTCTTCTTCCTGCGGCGTGAGGACTTTGACGTTTGAGCGGCGGCGACGGTTTCAGCGGTTGGTGCGGTGGTGGCTTGATGCAGAGACTTTGAAGGCTTCTCCCAAAAACCAGCTTTTACTCGCTTGTCGTTGATTTCAGCGGCAAGAAAGTAAGTTTCTTCGATTGATGCTGTTTTCGCGGCATGCACAAAATCCGCAACACAGTCAGGTAAAGCTCGGATGTACTTCTTAATTGCCATGTCTGGCGTCTTGACTTGTGTAACACCTGTGCCTCCATGGCCATCAAACAAATACCAAACCAATGAAATATTATATTTCATATTTGGGATTTGTAAAAATATGTGTATCATTTGCACATATCAATTCTCGTTCAATTTCAAACTCTAAATCGCTTTCTGGAAGGTTATACGCACACCGATGCGTAAATATAACCAGTTAAATGCAACAAACACTCCGGAATAGTGACATAGGCTTAACATACCTTAAATAACCTTTACATAACTTAGATGTAAGTTTTGGAAGGTTTGGTGTGGTGAAATCAAAGTTTAATCGCTTACAGGGACTAAAGTTGACAAACTGCGAAAGTATGCCAATTTGAACTGTAACAGACATTCTGGAACATGACCATAAGTTAAACATACCATAAATATCCTTTACATAGCTTAGAAATAGGCTTTGAGGTGTTCGGTATGCTAAAATAAACTTTTGTGTCATTCAGGGACTAAAAGCGTCAAAAAGTGCACAAGTTTGCATTTTTACGCATAACTTACGTTCTGAATACATCCGGACATCCAAAAATTTATGTAAGCATGACTATATTATGCTTTAGTGTTTGGCTTGCCAAAAATCCATTCGTCGCGTCATTTGGATCGTTTTTCGCGCTTATGCGCATTCCGTCGTAATTAACCAAACATCGCAACCGTACGGTTAAACGAACCGACATCCGAGATATTTTTGAGCACATTTTAAGTTCCCTATACTTTAACTTCATTTTAGAGCTTTGAAATGGGGTTAACGGGCCTTAAACGTGTCGAAAATGGCCTAAATACAGTTCAGGGACCAAATATGTAAATCTGCCAAACTTATGAGTAGCGCACCACTACACTTATCATGTAACGGTGTGCTAGCCAAAACCAGACCAGATGCAGAGTTTCTTAACAGCCTGTTTGCAGAGTTTCTTAACAACAAGATTGCAAGAAATGCACAACGTGTGGTAGACTTGGGCATTTGGCCAATATTTGTCGTCTGGGACAAAATCAGGCTGCTCAGGTTCAAGCTCAGGTTCAAGGGAATGCTGCGAGATTCCCACTGGGTTCATGTTTCAATTGCGGAGAGATTGGTCATTTCCGCCACAACTGCCCAAGACTGGTGAATGCAAATGCTAACGCAAACCCGAATGCGAACGTCAACGTCAATGTGAATCCAGCACGTGGACGAGTGTATAACATCAATGAGGCAATCAATGATGAAGAACAAGTAGAATTTTGAAATTCCTCTAGTTGTTATCTTGTAACATTTAAAGACAATGCGGTTGTTATATAAATAAAAATTTGTGGTTTTTATTTTCAACTAATGCAATTGTATGAATGTTTGATCCAACCTTATGCTGTCATCACAAAGAGAAAACTACTCTTGTGGTTCTGTCATTTTTATGATCACTTGTGATCTCCCTAAGAACCTCAAACACTTGTTTCTTCTAAATCTAAAGTATCTTATCGTCTTGCACCGTTCGAGATGCAAGAATTATCAAAACAGCTTCAAGAGTTGTCTGATAAAGGGATTCATCCATCCGAACTTTTCACCTTGGAGAAACTCCTGTTCTCCTTGTGAAAAGAAAAATGGATCTTTTCGAATGTATATCGATTAACGTAAGCCTAATTAAGCTTACCATCAAGAATCAATATCCCCTACCTTAAATCAACGATTTCTCCGATCAACTGCATAGCGTTTCATATTTTCCGAGATCGATTTGCGTTTTGGGTATCATCAACTTTGTATTTTCGAAGAAGATATTCCCAAAACGGTTTTCTGCACGAAGTATGGCCATTAAGAGTTTACAGTCATGCCTTTTTGGTTGACAAATGCTCCAGCCATCTTCAAAGACTTAATAAATAGAGTCTGCAAGCCTTATTTGGATCAGTTCGTCATTGTTATTAATGACATCTTGATCTATTCATATCACGAGCCGATAACGATCAACACCTTCGTTGACATTGGAACCCTTAAAGAAGGAACAAACTCTTCGCTAAATCCTCCAAAAGGAAATTTTGGCTTAAAGGAGTTCAGTTTTTGGGTCATGTAGTCAACAAGCAGGGTATTCATGTGGATCCATCCAAATTGATGCAATTAAGAATTGATTCCTTGTATGCATTAAATACCCGTGTCCAAAGATAACAAATTTAAAGGTCAATTTAAACAATTATGCGAGTATACGATTATGCGATTATGTGATATGTGTTTATGTGTTCTCCTCTATGTTTTTGTGTGGTAAACGATTTTCAAATCCTCATAGAATCTTTTATATCTTCATATGAGGGATTCATAGTAGGATATTCAAAAGGTACTACCTTAAATCCTTATGGGCTTCTACGTGGTAGTTAAGACCCTTGGGTTATATAGTACCATTCCATGATTCGATGATAGACCATTGAGTGGTCTAGTCAAAAAGATTGATTCACAATTTGGTTAAAGGACGACATCTAGTGATGTAGCTGGACAGACTCCTTGATAGTCTATTTAGATCATTTATTGATTTAGTCAAAAGGACTCTATGGCGG
The DNA here is from genome assembly GCA_030545235.1 of Helianthus tuberosus. NCBI lineage: Eukaryota > Viridiplantae > Streptophyta > Magnoliopsida > Asterales > Asteraceae > Helianthus > Helianthus tuberosus. The sequence continues at coordinate 3,347 of JARYGA010025937.1, read as the reverse complement.
TCTAGTCACACTCATCACAGGTTTGTTCATTTGGTTTTACCCTACACATTATAAAATAGACTGTGTGAACTGTGCAAGGAATTGTCTAATTATGGACGCGTACATAATTATGAAATTTAGTGCACAGAAACCCAGTAGGATTTATTATGTGTAAGAACCGATAGTGACAACAATAACGAAATGAGAACGATGTAATGGAGGTACGGTGGACGCACCAATGACGCTTCATATACTTGTATATAAGTGTCCCTCTTACATTGCAAGCATAATGTTATTAAGGTTACTAGAAGTTCAGAACCCTAACCAATATTGTTCGATCTTTTCAACTTCATGTTTTCAAGCTCTCACAAGTTTCCTCTAAATAAATTTCGGGACGAAATTTCCTAAAGTAGGGGAGACTGTAACACCTGTGCCTCCACGGCCATCAAACAAATACCAAACCAATGAAATATTATATTTCATACTTGGGATTTGTAAAAATATGTGTGTCATTTGCACATATCAATTCTCGTTCAATTTCAAACTCTAAATCGCTTTCTGGAAGGTTATACGCGCATCGATGCGTAAATATAACCAGTTAAATGCAACAAACACTCCGGAATAGTGACATGGGCTTAACATACCTTAAATAACCTTTACATAACTTAGATGTAAGTTTTGGAAGGTTTGGTGTGGTGAAATCAAAGTTTAATCGCTTACAGGGACTAAAGTTGACAAACTGCGAAAGTTTGCCAATTTGAACTGTAACAGACATTCTGGAACATGACCATAAGTTAAACATACCATAAATATCCTTTACATAGCTTAGAAATAGGCTTTGAGGTGTTCGGTATGCTAAAATAAACTTTTGTGTCATTCAGGGACTAAAAGCGTCAAAAAGTGCACAAGTTTGCATTTTTACGCATAACTTACGTTCTGAATACATCCGGACATCCAAAAATTTATGTAAGCATGACTATATTATGCTTTAGTGTTTGGCTTGCCAAAAATCCATTCGTCGCGTCATTTGGATCGTTTTTCGCGCTTACGCGCATTCCGTCGTAATTAACCGAACATCGCAACCGTACAGTTAAACGAACCGACATCCGAGATATTTTTGAGCACATTTTAAGTTCTCTATACTTTAACTTCATTTTAGAGCTTTGAAATGGGGTTAACGGGCCTTAAACGTGTCGAAAATGGCCTATATACAGTTCAGGGACCAAATATGTAAATCTGCCAAACTTATGAGTAGCGCACCGCTACACTTATCATGTAACGGTGCGCTAGCCAAGTCCAGAGCAGATGCAGAGTTTCTTAACAGCCTGTTTGCAGCTGATTAACCACACCCACACATTCCCAATTGTCTAGTCATCTGATAAGGATCACATTTTAGTCACCATAAGTTCCCGACACTTGTACGGGTGGGATTAAGGCACGTTTTCCATGAAACGATCTTAACGGTGGACCTTTTACTATAAATACCCCACCCCCATGCTTCAAAATTACAAGAATTCTGATTTGAGAACCTCTAAGTTGAAACCATTGTTTCATACCTGAGATTCTTGAATCGGGATTAGCATTCGGGGACCCTTCGTAAGTATTCTTTCGTTCTTTTCCTTATTTTATTGCTTTTCGAGTCAGAAAGTCAAACTTTGTTTGACTTTCAGCGTTGACCAGTAATGGTCAATGCGAAGTTCGTTTGAACTTCGCAACGTGAGTGTAATCACGTTGGTCATAGTCCCTTGGGACTATGCCCACTGATTACCACGTTGTCTAGGGTCGTAGGGTAGGCGATCTAATAAATCGCCTATACCTTCGAACTCGACCCATTTGGTCGATCATTAGGATCCGACCAAATACATTAGATGACCATAGTAGGTAGGGAATAACCTTTCGAGGTTATACCCTATGGTCACATCGTTTGAGTAGTTGTATGATAGGTAGTTTATATGCCTTAGGTAAATTACCAGAATACCCTTTTCATGTATAATTGGTAATTAATCATATGTAACCTAAACTTTTGTCACATAACTGATTATGTAACATGTTTAGGCATATAACACTTGTCATAGGACTAGTTAGACGGTCCGAACGCGTTTCACGCGCACGACGCGTTAAAGTAGCATAAGCTACCTTAATGGGTCGCGATGGGTCGAAAGCACTTAGGTTTGGTTTCATTGTAGTATGTAGGCCTTGTTAAACCATATCATATGAGTTCCAACACTCATTTGGTTTACCAAGCCTCATCCTATCCGATCTCCCGATTTAAGTCCGGTTTATTTATATAGTTTTAGATTGCCGACTGATTCAGTGCTCCCTCTAGCTTTGTTTGGTTGTTGTTCAAGACCTCCAAGCATTATCAGGCGAGTACATTATTCCCCTCTTTTACTGTTTTCAACTGTTTTGGGGTGACTCATATGTGCTAAATGTTTTATCAATGGTTTCAAAAACGATTAAGACGATTTATACAAAACTAATAACGATTTCAAAAAGTGAACAAACTTGTTGGTTGTAGTTACATAACAAATGACATTCATTAGCAATGATCAAGCCGACCAGTATTAGGTTATGGTACCATAGGATCTGACAAATCCCGTTATTCTCTATACCCGTAGTTATGTGTGGGTGTTGTGGGTAGCGACTGAATCTTTAATTTTTAATTTACTCTTTGGTAAGGGTTTATTAATGCGAGTTGTTAATCTATCCTTTGGTAAGGGTTTATTAATGCGAATTGTTAATCTATCCTTTGGTAAGGGTTTATTAATGCGAGTCAAGAAGGTTTGAATGTTATTAGCGAGACGACCATTTAAGTAAGTTTCACGACCTAAAAACGAATTTAACGATTGGGTAAACGATTGGTTTTCACACGATGTTTTAACGATTGGGTAAACGATTGGTTTTCACACGATGTTTTAACGATTGGGTAAACGATTGGTTTTCACACGATGTTTTAACGATTGGGTAAACGATTGGTTTCAAAGCGATATACGATTGGGTTTTGGTTACATATTACATGATTTACATTGGACATGAACATTACTTTGGTGGTTTGGTTTGATTAAGTGATTAAGTAACAATGCGTGTGGAATATGATACAAGCATGGTGGATACGCCGCTGGTACTTCCTATATATAAGTGTTTGTATGGTATTACATATTGTAGCGTTATTTGAATCATTTCAGTTTGAGACATAGAACATTTTATACAAGTAACATACTTTTCACAAGACATTTATTTACAAACAACTTATCTTATACAAACTCATTTTTACATGGTTATTCATTTAATCATGCATTTTTCTCTTATTTATACATATCACCTGAACTTATTATTTTTCAAATGATTTACAAAGACAAAGCAAATTA
>JARYGA010025936.1:0-17598 GCA_030545235.1 Helianthus tuberosus | reverse complement strand
AAGGTTCACAGCCAGCAGTTATTCTTTTATGACCACAACCAGCCCACCAGGTATAGGATTTATTTATTTATTTGTACCTCATATATATTATGTAACTTATAAATCTGTGCAAAATATAAATGTGGTGCTGTTATTGTACTAGTAAATGACTTGATCATGTTAACTTGTTTAACATATGTTTATGTTGCATGACAAATAGTTAAATCTCTCCTTTTAACGATTAAGGTTATTAAATAAAAAGGTACCTGGTTGTAATGTCTTATAGTGTGTTAACGGTTGCTTATGATCACTTCATTGCAGCACTAATGTTAACCATGAAATTTGCTTGAAGGTGAATTAAACTAATGTTAACCTAAATCACAATTTAATTAAAAAAGAAGAACAAACAACACACATAACCATGAAATAAAGGACTAGTGATCACCTTTAAGTTAGATTACCAATACGTATATAAAGAAGTGTGTAGCACGAAATAGAAGGTGTGATAATAACAAATTGGTGTAGCAGTAGTAACAATTATAAAACTCGAAGAAATTATCAGATAACTAACTAAAAAGAGAATGGTTTCATGAAACATTACATGACAATAGGTGAATGTACGTAGTGTGTGAAGATCACACCATATGTATTCTTAGGGTATCCGGGGCACTCCCCTAAGAGGGGAGTCCCCTCTCTTACGCACACCCAATCAGGTTATGCCACGTCAACTCCCCTCTTAGGGGAATTGTTTTTTTATTCAAAAAAAATAAATAAATAAAAGTTTTCATTGGTTGAAAATGCGGCTGGCCCCACCATATCATCTCCCCTTCTTCGGTGAACTCCCCCCGACCACCCTCCCCGAATTGGGTCACCGCAGGGATGGCGGCGGTGTTCCCGATCGGGGAATGTGGTCACCGAGCCACTCCCCGCTTGGTGCCCCGGATACCCTTAATAGATGTGGGCATATAATGGCAGACCTAGGTGGGGTGTAGTCACACCCCTTAAATTTATATATTTTAGTATTTTTGCAATATAATTTCGAGTGACCTACAAGACTTTTTGATACCGAATACCATAAAATTTTGAAACTAACTCCATTAAATTTTGACATCGACTCTCATGAAAAAAATAATTAAGATTTAAAAATTATATAAATATAATTTTGTAAACCTATAAGAAACTATTTAACAAACCTAAAAATCACCAATCTCGTTTTATAAAATTAAACAAATAAGCTTGTTTTTTTTTTATAATCTATATAATCTATAATAAGAGATTAGAGGATGACCTTGCTTTGCTTACGTGTCAGCCTCTGAGCTATGCCACATTGTCCATGCTGATGTCATAATTCGTATTTACATATATATATATATATATATATATAGGTAAAGAGTAAGGTACAAATTACCTTATCGTACATTATATACGCTAACATTATAGCCATACACGTGTCCTGATTGGTTTTTCATATATAGGGTTAAATGAGACAATTAATTCAATCATCTGAGGGTAAATTCGTCTCTTCATTCAATCAGCGAGCGAGAAGTTCGTTACACTAATATCCCGGTATTTATCATTCGAATCAATTTCAAATTTTTCATAACTCTCAATTTGCAGTTATCGTTCTTCTGTGTTAGGGTTTTATTTAGTTGTTTTTTTTTTTCGATGGATCCACAGAGCAGCAGTGGACGTGCAAATGTTGTTGATGTTGAAGAAAGTCGACCGATCGGTGATCATGCTCAATTATCTACATATTAGAGAGTTTCTATTGAGGATGTTTTAAATCCGCCATCTGCAAATTCAAATCCAATTGCAAGTTCAAGTGCTCTAAACGATTGTTTTAATGGTAATTATGTGAATTCAGATTTCTAAATTGTTCGTATACCTGTTTTTTGTTTAATCGCTCCTCTGATTTTACATTTTTGTAACTTTTTTTGAAGTTTGAATGTTGAGTATATTTTTGATATGAAAGCAACATGTACAAATTCGCATGTTATTAGTCTTTCAATTCGTATTTGATGTTTTTCCCTAAGTATTTCGCATGCTATGGTTTATTAAATCGCATAGATAAATCAGATTAATCATAATCATCAATCTCGCATGTTTTCTTCATAGATTTCGCATGTTTTTTATTTTTCTGATTTGATTCATTTAGATGAAAGGGTTTACACTCCGGAGGTTCAAGCATCAGCTACACCTGTGGTTGGAATGCAATTTATCTCTATTGAACAAGCATATGCGTTTTACCAATCATATGCTAAGTTGGCTGGTTTTTCTATTCGGAAAGGTGGTGAAGTAAACAGTGGTGGTATAATCAAAACTAAGTATTTTGTTTGTTCTAAAGAGGGACATAAGCCAATTTGTATTGACGATCGTTCGAAGTCAAAAAAGCAATTCAAAACAAGGAACAGGGGGACTATTAGAACTGGATGCAAAGCTCAACTTATGATTTGCACTGTGGATGGTAGATTATATACAGTAAAGAGATTTGTTGATGGCCATAATCATAAGTTTGTATGCCAAGATGATATTCACATGTTGCCAGCTTACAGACAATTGTCAAATGTCCAGGAGGAGATGGTATGGGAACTAGGCACTTTAAACCTTGGTCCTATCAAAGCTTTCCATATAATGAGGAAACGTTATGGTGGTTTCGAAAACGTTGGTGCCACGGTTGATGATTGCAAAAATTTTAGGAAGCGAATTAACAGCTATATAGGAGAATATGATGCTGACATGGTGATTAATAGGATGACTGACAAAAAACAGTATTTAGCTGATTATTCGTTTGAATATTCTGTTGATGATGGCAAACGTTTAACTGGTTTGTTCTGGGCTGATGGTTTATGTAAGCTTAACTATATGGAATTTGGGGATGTGATATCCTTTGATGCAACTTTCAAGACAAACAGGTTAGTGTTTGAAGACAAACATGTTTTTTTTAACTATTTTTCGCATGTTATATGTCTTCATGAGCTGTGTATATCGCATGTGTAAAATTTGTGTTAACGATATCGCATGTTTTACTTTTGTTTTCGCATGTGGGTTTTTGTAATTCGCATGTTTTACTTTTGTTTGCGCATGTGTTGTGCAGGTACAAGATGGTGTTTGTCCCGTTCACTGGCATTGACAACCACTGTCGAAATGTAACATTTGGAGCTGGGTTGTTGGCATCGGAGAGCATTGAATCATATAAATGGCTATTGAATTCATTTTTAAAGGCATTTGGTCAGCAGCCAAAGGTTGTAGTGACTGATCAAGACCCAGCTATGAAACAGGCTATTGAGGAGGTTTTCTATGTCAGCAGACACAGATTGTGCATGTGGCACATAATGAAAAAAGTGGCAGATAAGGTATAGTATGCTATATTGTCTTTTGTTAGTGTTATTTTTTTGTATATTATATATTTTTTATAGGTTGATATTAAGAGCATTTATTTGTCATAGGTTGGACACGAGTTGTGCAATAACGATGAGTTTAAAAGGAGGATGTGCGACATTGTATGGACTGATTCGATCGAGCCTGAAGAATTCGAGAGACAGTGGAAGTTGGTGATGATTGATTTTGGTCTCACAGAAAACAAATGGATCGATGATATGTTTGTGATGAGATCCATGTGGATTCCTGCTTTTTACCGACACGAGCCAATGTCGGGACTTATGAGAACAACATCAAGATCAGAGAGTGAGAACCATTTTTTCTGCCAGGTGTCTAATTCACAACTCACTCTCGTAGAGTTTATGAATCATTTCGACGGTGCAATGGATGTCCAACGTTTTAATCATAGAAAGAATGATCATATTTCAAGATATACGGAGCCTGCTGATTTGAGCGGAACTTCTTTGGAAGAAGATGCTGCTAAGAGATTCACCAGGTCTATATTCTTTGATCAGCAAATAGAGATTTTAGGTACAATTTCTGAATGTCTGCCGATGGACACCAAAGTAGAGGGTCCACAGATCAGGATAATGTTGAAGGACTTTAAAGCACATGGAAATGGTTTATTGGAGGTATTATTATACATGCGAATTTATTATGTTACACATGCGATTTAAAGTTATCCCTATACATATTTGTAAAACATGCGAATTTAATATGTTACATATGCGATTTTAAAACTGATTCAATTACATGTTTTTTTTAAGACATGCGAAATTGTCATGTTTCACATGCGAATTTAATTTTGAATATATATATATATATTTTGTTGGTTTTTCCTAGGTGTGGTTCAAGAACCTTGAAAATGATGTAACTGCACAATGTAGCTGTTTGCGTTTTGAGCAGTATGGGCTGCTTTGCAAACACATTTATTTCCTTTTCAAGATGTTTGGTGTTAAAGAAATACCAAACAAGTATGTTACGAAGAGATGGACGAAGGATGTTGTTCCGAATGAGTTAAATGTGAAGTACAATCTAAATGTGGGTGGCAAGGATGTGCAACACAAGGCTAAACGGATTGCTCGTGAAATCATCCACACAGGGGAGTATTTGGTTAGCAATTTGATTTCCGACCTCGATCAACTTGTTTTAGTGAGGGATCAAATGATGCAGCTCAAAGAGAGAGTGGATCAGAGTCGTATAACTAAGCAACTTGATCCAAAATTTGACCGATTTTCCAAGTTGATTGGTTATCAACAACCCGTAACTAATGCTCCTCCTACTGTCCGTGTGCTGACTGGTATAAGAAACAAAGGTTGAGGCTCGCATAAAAGGATTAAATCTAAGAAAGAACAAATGATCAGCCGCAAGGGGAAAAGGTCAAGGACATGTAGCGTATGTAATGTAAAAGGTCATGACATTCGGACTTGCGAGGAGCTGAAAGCCAAACTACAAGGTAAACAGCAAAAAAAGAAGAAGAAGGGCATCCAGATCGAAAATGTTGATAGAGACAAAGACAATGAGGTTGAAGATGATGAAGAGGAAGATGAGTTTGAAGATTACAGTAGTGATGATGGATCTGAAGAAGAAGATCAGTGGGAGGAGGTTTCGGAAGATGGTGAGGATGAGTAGTTTTTTTCTAAATGGACATGCGATTTTATACGAAACACTTGCGATTTTTTATATTCATCTGTTTATATCAGTTTTCATGCGATTATATTTTTTAAACATGCGAATTTATAATCAACAGTTAATATAAATTTTTACATGCGATTTCACTGTTATTACATGCGATTTGTTAGTTATCTTGTTTTTTGTTATGTGACAATGATGGCTATATCATTCATGCGATTTAATATTAAGAGATAACATAATATGTTAAAAAATATGTACCCAAAATATAACAATAGTTATTTTCTAACACAGCCATTACCAAAAAAACGATTAAAAAGAGTTTTTTAGTTACATGGAGTAAATATTTTGTCACGTTCAGAAGTGCTGAACTCCATCTTCTCCTTCACAGTGTTCAGAGCATCTGTCAGGAAAGAGAAGGCCAAGTCATCAGCTCGAGATTGCTCTTTAATGTGATCCAAAGCTCTGTCCTTGAAGCTTGATGGTGGTTCTTGAAGTAGGCGTTCCCATATATCTTGATTTTTCTTGATTTGTTCAAGAATTTTACCCTGCACATCAAGAACCAGATGAGAAGAGTTGACATCAGTGCTTAGTTCTGTCAACGTGCGAGTTGACAATAATTCTTTGATTGCAATGTTTTTGATTTGTTCCGAATCATCAGATGCCATGTTTGTTTTGTATGTTTTGTGTGTGTTTTTTATAATCTTCTATATATGACTTAATATGGAAGGTAGTTATATCTAGGTTTTTTATATTAATTTAGTAAATTTATTATGTAGGTAGGGTGGTAAGTTCAATAGTAATTATTGTAAAATTGATCATTACATGTCAATTTACAGTCACATCGGTCATAAATCAAGTATTTTTTATATATAATGCTACTATTTTTAGTTTTTTAGATTCGTATTTTGTTTTTTTTTAGTTATTTATTTATTATTTAATTTTTTTTTATCATTTTTAAGAGAATTGCAATTTTTAATTGTTTTGCACTGTTTTTATTAGAAATCGCATTTGAATGGATACAAATTCGCACACTATGTAAAATCTTAAAGAATACTTAACATTTTTACTGAAATCGCAATGCTTTGTCATTAATTCGCACACTATATGAAATTATAAGAAATACTTAACTTTTTATCGAAATCGCATGTACATTGTTAAGAATTCGCACACTGTATGAAATTTGAAAGAATTTTTTTTTAATACAAATCGCATGTGCATTGTCCATGAATTCGCACATGATCTCAATACCTGCATCATCTTCTTGATTAGTTAATAATTTCTAAATTCATCCGAATTTCATTTTTCACATAAGGATTTTGGTGATTAGGAATCGATCGATTTTTGATTAATTGTTATAATTTCGATTTCGGTTTTGATTTTAGAATCTTACGTTATGATTTTTGAGGTTTTTGTTTGCTGATTATCAAGGGTTTTGATCTCGCATTAGACGATTTTAACCTTGGCGGTTTCTTTGCATTAATTTTAATTTGATAAATTTAATAGTAAAACACGCTGTTTAAATCAGATGATCCGACGGTTGTGGATGAAGCGTACATAACGTATGATTAGGTTATTTGTATGATAACCGGCCTCTATATATATATATATATATATATATATATATATATATATGTAAAGAGTACGGTACAAATCTCCTTATCGTACATTACGTACGCTACAATCTCAGCCGTCCGATCATCTTCCCGCATTGAATTCGCATGTTTTTTGTACCACATGCGAAATTGTTACAAAAAAACAACATGTTATTTTCTTCAAAATTAACACATGCGAAATTGGTACAAAAAACAACATGCGAATTCATCAAAAATTATCACATGCGAAATTGTTATAAAAAACAACATGCTATTTCATCAAAATTATCACATGCGAAATTGGTACAAAAAAACAACATGCGAATTCATCAAAAATTATCACATGCGAAATTGTTATAAAAAAAACAACATGCGATTTTAAAATGCGGGAAGATGATCTGACGGCTGAGATTGTAGCGTACGTAATGTACGATAAGGGCATTTGTATGATAACCGGCCTCTATATATATATATATATATATATATATATATATATATATAAATCTATTAATATTGTATATAATCTGATTTTTATTTATTATGACAAATTAGTATTTTTTTAGGAGAGAAGTTTTGAAATGCATGGGGAGTTGAACTATGCATTTAATGCACCTGAGAACATCATATCTCCAACTCTCTATTTCTTCTTCAAACTTTAATCTCCATCTCTCTCTTTCTTCTCATTTCAAAATCACATGCGATTCGCGTTTATTTTCCTCATCTTCCACATGTATCTGCACATGAAAATCAAAGGGAGAGATTCAAAAATCAAAATCAAATCTCCACATATATATGTGGTAGGTGATTTCAAGAAAGAGAAAGAGAGAGAGATGGCTGCTAAATCATCGAAGAAGAAGAAGGCTATGAACTTATATCAACCTCACAATCCCCTACTCAACGCTTCCCATTCCAAATCAGATTTTATAGAAATCGAAACTTGGATCCAAAGGAAAAAGAATCAGCGATGTGTTCCTGATCCACAATTTCAGAGTGGAATCAAAATCTTCATCTTCATCTTCCAACTTGATACAAAACCGTAGGTCTGGGATCTAGGTTTGTTCTTCTTCTACCATTTCAGTATTCTTTACATGGTTCTCTCTCACAATTTGCAGAAATTGACCCCGGTCGGAAGGTAGTAAGTAACCGGGCGTTGTCGATTTGCAAGGATTTGACTCATGTTATTTTCGATCAATTCCATGGACTTTGATTTTTGAGGGCTTCCTGTTGAAGTTCAAGTTGAAATCCCCTGTTGTGTTCAAAGTGCCAGGTGATGCTTTTGTTTGGTTTTTAATGATTTTTTGTTTTCATTTATGTAAGGACCTGCAAAAATGTCCCAAAACGACCCGTAAGTAAAAACCCGGACCCCTGAAACCCTAATATTCGTGAAAAACCAAGAAAACAAAGAATTTGGATTTCAGGCGGGCCGCGTAAAACATAAGCCTAGGCTTACGCGGGCCGCGACAAGACAGCTGGTAACCGGGACGCATCTCAGGCCACGTGGCGAACCTACATGTGACACGCTAGCCCTACACGTAGACTAGGGGCCCTCGCGGGCAGCGTAAAAGTATTGTTAAGGTTTACGCGGGCCGCATAAAACCTAAAATGTTGCTATAAATTTCCTGTGCATGGGACTTGCTTCTGTATTCAAAAATTTAGTTTCAAAACGTCCAAATTCTGCAGAAAACGTGTCTTAAGGTGTCGAGGCGCAACTACGAGTACAGGGTAATAACTCGATCACTGCTACGATACAATGTCCGATCGATTGAAACCGATCCTATGGATGTTTAAGTGATGCCCGTATTTGGGCTATACTTTGTCATTCGTCGTGAGGGTTTTGATTTCGTGAGTTTATCGTAAATGTTGTATTAAGTTACTGACCTAGTTTCGTATGCATTGTTATTTAAACTAGGTTACAAGGCTAAATCAGTAGGCTAAACTCTGCCCAATTAAACCTGCAATGTGAGTCATTCTCTTTTTATCAACAATGTTTTACAATACTCAAATTGTTTTCCAAGGGTTATAATTACAGGGATTAAGTCTTGGTTATCTTGAATCACTGGCAAGTGGGGTATTGTGCACATTACTAATTTCTCACGGTTAGGTTAACAAACCTAACAGTGATAATCATCACTATTTGGGTGAAAGGACCCAATAGTGGTATGACCATCGTCACCAGGGTGTGACACGGCGCCAGATAAAAATAAGATAGTAGCCATTGTAATCGCTCTTATGCTGTAATCTATAACTAATGTGTCGTTTTATTTAAACTGAATGGCTCGCCAGTATTTCCCCGCTGATAAAATATTTTTAAACATGTTTCAGGTGTCTTACTGTGAATCAAGGAAAAAGTGCTACGGAGCACTAATAAGCTTGAAGTGGTGGCTCAGTAAAATAAATAAACATGTTTTGTAAAACAAGGGATTTCCTTGTGAAATTCCCTTTACTGTAAATTATGGGGTTTCTCCCCAAATTGTGAAATAAAATAATCGGGCATTTTCAATTTTTAAAAGATCCTGTTAAACTTCCGTTGTCAACTCAATTAATAAATACCACGGGTTTCTGTCCCGCGGCTCCTGGACCAGGTAACACCGGGACGGGGGCCGTGACAGAAAAAGGTGGTATCAGAGCCACTGATTTAAGCCAATTGAGTATTTAGAAATACTTAATTTATTTGATTGCCATTCTGTGATTCTGTGGAAATTTGCAATAAATAACATTCTAACTAGGATTTTGTGTTTCCTTATATTCTAATAGCATGAGTGAGTTGTCTGAAGCTCTTCAAAATCTCACCATCCATTCTGCTAACATGGAAATTTCCGGGGGCTTTTCCGGTTATCAGGCCGACACTAAAGAACCCATGACATTCTAGGCCCAAGCCCAGGAGAAACCAAAGCCGAAAAAGAGAAGGAGAATCTTGGACTGGAAACGTGGGCGTAGGAAGAAGCCAGCCGCACAGAAGATTAAAAAGACTGAGGATCCCAAGGATAAAGGCAAGGGAAAGGAGATCGAGGAAAGTTCAGGGCAAGCCCAGGAAATGCCACCCTGGGAAGAGCTTGATCGCAAACTGGAAAATTGTGACCTCATTGGACCTGCCAATGAAGACCTCTTCAATTACCCCTCTGAATCACAACTTCCCGTTAACTTGGCACCTGCTATCCCAGATCCCATTGTCAACCACCAATTTCTACCCGGAGAGCAAGAGGAATGGTGGACAAGTGATTGGCAGTTTCAGAACTTCATGAATAACCCCAATGTCTATTTTCCCCAATTTGACCCTGAGCCTGCACCAAACCCACCGATGAGCACCGAGAACTTGGCTGAACTCCGCCACTATGGCGAGGAGCTGGTGAACGCAGGAAATAGAATCCGGGAAGTGGGGGACAGGATATCATGGAAATACGACGAGAGGGAACGTCGTTTCTGAAGTGCCAGCTGACTGGGATCGTATATGGTTGTGTGGTTATGTGTTTAATAATAATAAAATAATAATAAATATTAATAAAAATATAATCATGTAAAATAACTTAAAATAAAACTTTTGTAATATAACTGGTGTGTATGGATGCATACTAATATATAAAATATGAACGTCGCAAAGTCAACAATTTTGGCTATACGTGTTGGCATGATTTTATGTGATTGCTTGATTGTGTTTGGTTGTTATTTATTCCGTGATAATAATTTATACATCCTGTTAATTATTCAGATGGAAAATGCGGAAAATCAACCAGTCAATGAAGTTAATCAATCGGAACAAAATAATGAGGATCATTTTCTCAATAGGCAAGATATAGAAAATATCGTTGCTCAAGGAATAGCCAATGCTATTCCAGCAATTCTGGCTGCTGCCCGAAATCCAGTTGAACCTCCACCAGCTACTCCCAGCAAACGTACTCGTGATGACAACTTCAGTAATAGTGTAAATGGAGGCGGCAACAATAATAATAATGATGTGATGCAAGCCCCATTTCTTAAGAAAATGAAAACTGCAACGCCTGGTTGCACTTACAAGGAATTTCTTGCCTGTAAACCAATCGAATTTGCAGGCAACGAAGGGGCAACTGCTGCACTGCGTTAGTTAGAGAAAACTGAAGCAGTAATTAAAATAAGTAAATGTGCCGAGGAAGACAAGGTCATGTACGCGTCGCATCTTTTTAAAGAAGGGGCACTAGAATGGTGGAACACAGCACTACAAGCCAAGGGGAGTGATGTGGCTTATGCCATAAATTGGGAAGAATTCAAGAGACTAGTGGAAAGAAAATTATGCCCCGAATACGAAAAGGAACAAATGACAAATAAGTTCCTAAACCGCCGAATGGTGGATGTTGACTGTCAGGGATATACTTCGACATTCTTCGAATATGCTAGAGTCGTACCAACCCTGGCTTCGCCAGAATCGGTACTTGTATCTCGCTATATTTGGGGTTTAATCAGTGAGATTCGGGATATTGTCAAAGCTGCGAGACCCCGCACAATTGACGATGCAGTGGAATTAGCCAACACCTTGACCGACGGACTGGTACGCACAAGAGAAGAAAACCTGAAGAAAGAAGTGGCCCAAAAGATTACCCAATGATTCCGTGTGGGTAATAGTAGTAATTTCAAGAAAAAGGGAACCGGGCAATCTTCCACTGCTCCATTTTGCAGTACCTGTAAAAGGAAGCATTTTGGAAAATGCAAAGGGTATTGCAATTTCTGTAAAATTCCGGGACATCAAGAAGAAGACTGCAGAAGAAAGAAATCCACCATTTGCTTCAACTGCGGTGAAACAGGGCATTTCAGACCCGACTGCCCGAAACTGGTCAACCCAGCTGACAACAAGGCCAAACCTGTAGAAGGAACTAATAAAAAGAATGCAAGAGCCTTCCAGTTGACCACCCAAGAAGCAGAACTAATCCCCGACGTAATAGCTGGTACGTTCCTAGTTCACAACGTGTATGCAAAAGTATTATTTGACTCTGGTGCAAACCAAAGTTTTATAAATACTTCATTCTGCCAAGCTCTTAACCTACCCTTAACCAACCTTAGACAAATTTTTACTGTAGAAACGGCAGATGGGAATTATGTTAACATAGATAAGGTCTTGCGAGAAGAAAAGATATAACTCTTAGGCCACAAATTTTCTGCAAACCTGTTACCTATGAATTTAGCCGGATTCGATGTTGTGTTAGGAATGGATTGGTTAGTAGCCAACCATGCTCGAATCCTCTGTGATAAGAATTCCATAGAAATTCATACACCCACAGGAGAAATAGTGATGATTACAGGAGATAAGCCACGTAAGCCAATGAAATTCATTTCAGTGATGAAAATGGCCAGTTATTCAAGAAAACAAGGATTAGTGTATATGATTTCGGTAATCATTAACACTAAAGGTAAGAAGCTTAAGGAAATTCCTGTAGTATCAGAATACTCAGATGTATTCCCCGAAGAACTACCTGGATTACCACCCGATAGAGAAGTAGAATTTAGAATTCATCTAATTCCTGGAACTACACCGATAGCCAAGGCACCTTATCGATTAGCACCCACCGAAATGTTAGAATTGAAGAAGCAGTTAGATGAATTGCTAAGCAAAGGATTTATACAACCTAGTTCATCCCCGTGGGGAGCACCAGTGTTGTTCGTGAAAAAGAAAGATGGTTCGATGCGAATGTGTATTGATTACAGGGAATTGAATAAAGTTACAATTAAGAATCGATACCTGTTACCTAGGATTGATGATCTTTTCGATCAACTTCAGGGAGCTAGATATTTCTCTAAGATAGATTTACGCTCCGGATACCATCAGTTGAAAGTACAAGATGAAGACATACCTAAAACTGCTTTCAGAACTAGGTATGGTCATTACGAGTTTACAGTCATGCCCTTTGGACTAACAAATGCTCCTGCAGCATTTATGGACATGATGAATAGGATCTGTAAGCCGTATTTGGATAAATTTGTAATTGTCTTCATTGATGATATACTTATTTATTCCAAAAGCCAGGAAGAGCATTGTGAGCACTTGCATGCCCTCTTAACTTTGTTAAGAAAAGAAAAGCTTTATTCCAAATTCTCGAAGGGTGAATTTTGCCTGCAGGAGGTACAATTTTTAGGACATATGGTGAATCACGAAGGTATACATGTAGATCCTTCTAAGATAGAAGCAATCCTAAAGTGGAAAGTTCCGCAATCAGCTACAGAGGTTCGAAGTTTTCTAGGATTAGCTGGATATTACAGGCGCTTTATAAGAGATTTCTCTAAGATAGTTGTTCCATTAACTAAGCTAACCTGTAAAACAGTTAAGTTTGAATGGGGACCCAAGCAAGAAGAGGCTTTTAGAATTTTGAAACAACGATTAACAAACGCCCCTATTCTAGCCTTGCCAGAAGGAATAGGAAATTTTGAAGTTTCTTGTGATGCTTCTAAGTTAGGATTAGGATGTGTGCTGATGCAACGCAAGAAGTTAATTGCGTACGCTTCAAGGCAATTGAAAAAGCACTAAGAAAATTATACGACTCATGACTTGGAATTAGGAGCCATAATATTTGCCCTTAAGATTTGGAGACATTATCTGTACGGAAGTAGGTTTACTGTCTATACAGATCATAAGAGTTTAACATACATATTTGGGCAAAAGGAATTAAACATAAGGCAAAGAAGATGGATGGAAATTCTAAGTGATTACAACTGTGATATTCAATATCACGAAGGAAAAGAAAACGTAGTTGCAGATGCCTTAAGTCGTAAGTATTGTTTTGGTCAAAAATTACCGAAGCAATTAAGTGATCAAATTAGTTAAGTGAGGTAGTGTGCTAGAAATGTGTGTTGAAAATATGTTAATCAAGTTATTTGCAAAAACAGTTTCAGGATACGGCTCTAGATATAGAGTTGTATCTATGATCAAACAATGAGTAAAAATGTAAAGGGTGACACGAGATGTACGAGGAAAGCCCTTGATCAATCTAGATCGCCATCACAAAACCTCGGGAGCTGACAATCGCAGCTGCCTTGTTCTACTATTACTTCAAATATCAGGATACAGTGCAGGATATGATGCGGATCAACTAGGTGTTGCAATGTAATTTGAATACAAGTGTTTGTGTGTAGTGATTGCTAGAAGCTAGAGAGTAAAGTGTGCGAAAGAGAGTGAGTGACTTAATCTAATCCGATCAATCTATTTATAGTTAAACGAAATCAACTAACTATCCTATTAAACCGGGATGCTTCGAATATTCCTCAAGTGAACGTTGTAGTCCACTTCTTCCGGGTTCAACGTCTCTCATATAACTGGTTTGCCCGAGTCTTAAGGAGAAGAGGTCCACTTGACCGTTAGGGACCCGCACCTTCTAATCTGCACGTGATTAATTCAGTTAATACCAGGATATCGTACCGGGATGCTACCAATATCCTGGTCCGGTATCCTGATCACAAATAAACAATCAAAAGCAAAATATTAGTCAGGATATATGTTCAGAAAATGACCCATAACAATTATCCCCAAAATATATCTGTTGGTATACCAATCCAACGGATATATTTTAAAACCTTATCTCGTAAACCGAGGCAATTAAAATGAAATGACGGTTGAGGTGACAGTGTGCAACTTCCCATGCTACATTTACTCTTTACCCCTACATCCAGCCTATATTAACTGAGGGACTCCTCATTATGATCATCTCTATCTTCAAGCGGATTTCATGTACTTTCTCTCTCTCTCTTCCCTGTTTTCCTTGTTTAAATCACCTATTCTCCGATTGTGATCCTCCATGGCTACCCGCACTAGATCCCAAACGGCGGACTCCGTTCCCCCCTTTCACAGACAAAACCTGCTCAAGGAACCCTCAAAAGAGGTGTGTTCATTCGACAATGCCGATATTACGGCTTTACGAGCTTCCGGTGCCTTACTTGCCGGGACAATCTTCCGTCCATTCGATCGAGAGGTCCGATCGGATTTTTGTTCCGACGAGTGGGTTTGCTTCTTCGCTTATCCTTTCTCCATAGGGCTTCAATATCCGTTTTCACCCTTCATATCTCGTTTCATCGAGCTTACCGGCCTTAGCTTCGCCCAAATCATGCCCATGGTTTGGCGCGTGTTAGTCACCTTGGAGCGGATTAAGGCTCGTCATATGCCCGACCTATGCATCGAAGATCTTCCGATGGCCTATCGTTTAAGATCTCATGGTTCCAGCCGGTTCCTTCTGTTTTCTATCTCCAAAGATCCTCTCATTCTTAAGGCTGCCAAGAACGAGGATAAATGGACAAGAAAATTCCTCTTTGTGAAAAGGGACTCCATTGATAGAGGTTTTGACCTTCCTAAGAGATGGTTAACTTCTGGTAGGATTTAGGGTTTTAGGAATATCCCCAATCATATCCCGAGACTACATCCCGAACTGATATCCTGACATGTTTATTTTTTGCAGCAAACTTCAAGGAATTAGCTCCCCCAAGTGCCGAATCGGAAGGAATAATAAAAGAAATCTACAAGCTTCCTGAAAGTGAAAGAACCTTTACCCTGCTACTCACAAGCCCAAGTCAAATATCAAGTTCCAATATGTCTGGTAAGCAAAATTTTCAGAAATTATCTTTGTTTATTAAACCGATTATTTTTTCTAGAGGTATAATAAGTTTAAAAATATCTTCCCTTGTGCAGTGCCAGTTATCAATCTCGAAGGCTTCCAACTCGACGAGTTGGACAGTTACTCTAGCCTCGCCCCTGCCAAGCAAGAATCCAATCCGAAGTCGTCTGTCACACCGAAGCCTACTAGTTTGAAGACTACCTCTGCTCCTAAAGCTCCTCCAGCATCCAGGACCCGGGCCTCTAGCTCCCGGAAGAGAAAAGAAGTTGAGCCTACCGCTACCCCCCATGCATTCCCATTTGAGAACCACGGGTTTACGGAATCCAGCAAATTCATGACCGGCTTCCTCAACCAGGTTAGTATCCTGACCCATATCCTGCAACATATACTGGTTAATAAAGTCAACTGAAGTCAATACATGTTTCTTTGTAGGGTCTCGAACGCCTATGAAAGAAACCTTTAGCATGGCAAGACTAGCTAAATTATATGTAGATGAAGTTGTATCTTTACATGGAGTTCCACTCTCCATTGTTTCGGATAGAGATAGTCGATTCACTTCCTATTTCTGGAAAAGTTTCCAGCAAGCTATGGGAACTCGACTAAATTTGAGCACTGCATATCATCCCCAAACAGATGGGCAAAGTGAAAGGACGATCCAAACTCTAGAAGACATGCTCCGAGCATGTGTAATAGACTTTGGTGGAAGTTGGGATGATCACTTACCATTGATTGAATTCTCATATAACAATAGTTATCACTCAAGCATTGATACTGCTCCATTTGAAGCATTATATGGAAGAAAGTGCAGAACTCCAGTTTGTTGGGCAGAAATTGGAGAAAGTCAATTATCAGGTCCTGAAATAGTGCAAAAAACAACTGATAAGATTACTCAAATCAAAGAAAGGCTGAAAACGGCTCGAGATCGTCAGAAGAGTTATGCAGACAATAGATGCAAGCCGTTAGAATTCCAAGTTGGAGACAAAGTACTATTGAAAGTTTCTCCTTGGAAAGGAGTAGTCAGATTTGGAAAGAAAGGAAAGCTAAGTCCAAGGTACGTAGGACCATTTCCAGTGATCCAACGTATAGGACCAGTAGCTTATCGTTTACGACTACCAGAAGAATTATCTGGAGTACATGATGTATTTCATGTATCCAATCTCAAGAAATGCTTATCAGATGAATCACTGGTAGTACCTCTTCGAGATATAAAAGTAAACGAAAAGTTAAAATTTGTGGAGAAACCTCTTCAGATAGAAGACAGAAAAGTAAAGTTTCTCAAGCACAAACGACTAGTTTTAGTCAAAGTCAGATGGGAGTCAAAGAGAGGAGCTGAATATACTTGGGAACTGGAATCAGAAATAAAGCGAAAATATCCACAATTATTCCAGTAAATCTCGAGGACGAGATTTTTCTTAAGGTGGGAAGAATGTAACAACTCTCATCAAAAGTCATAATTATTAAATTAATTAATCCAATAGGAAACCCTAATTGAGACACCCAAGTGATTCTGAACAAACCCTAAAATTTTCAGAATTTTCAGAATCAGGATTAGGGCCCCTAAAACTCAGGGGGGGTTAAACCCTATTGACGATTATCCAAATTGTGAGCTGTAGAAATCAAATTTTCGAAATCCACCAACTCAGCAAGCCTACCCATGCACGTAGCTACCCTATGAATATAGGTTGGCAGTCGCGTAGCGCGACGACTAAGGGGTAGGCAGTCGCGCTACGCGACGGGGCAAAATTTTCAGTATAAATAGGTTGGTTTGGGACTTGAATTCTGGCACAAAAACGACGTAAAAATTCCAATCCTACACTGAGTTACGTTCGAATTACTACACAAACACACACGAATTCCGAAATTCTGCCGCAAAACAGGGTATTAGCACAATCGCTGCTACGATTCATTTTCCGACAATCAATATATCCAATGAATGTTTAAGTGCCGCCCACATTAGGGTTATACTTTATCGTTCGTCATTAATTTGACGGATCATCGTTAATTCGATGGATAGAGTATTATACTTTGTCGTTCGTTGTTAATTCAACGGATCATCGTTAATTCGATGGATGAAGTATTGCATTTTGTCATTCATTGTGAGAATTTGATCTCGTGAATTATCGTAATTGCTAGATTGATTACTAACCCAGTTTTGTGTGCATTGTTATTTATATTAGGTTAACAAGGCTAAATCATAGATTAGACTCTGACCATATTAAATCAGCAAAGTGAGTCATTCTCTCTTTTTATCGAATCTATTTACAAAATCATGTTATTTTCAAAGTTATAATTACAGGGATTAAGTTTATGTAATCACCATATTACAGCCGGTATGTGGGGTTTTGTATACATTACTTGATAATCTTCACCATTGGGGCAGCCAATGGGTGATATGACCATAGTCACAGACACCATTGGACGGAAGGGCCAATGGGTCGAGTGACAAAGTACTG
>JARYGA010025935.1:0-27434 GCA_030545235.1 Helianthus tuberosus | reverse complement strand
AGCCAAAAGCGTCGATCATTGCGACTTTACTCTATTCATCTACTATATATCTATTACACACCAGTACTGAAATAAAATTACAATACCAACTGAAATAAATAATAGTAGGCATCCGTACACACATATTTTATTATTTTATTATTATTATTATTACTATTACCGTCTCCATTCTCACATTCACGGATATGGATTCATCCAAAAATCCATATTGCGCTCGTCGTACTTCCATACGAGTCGCTCTCTCACTTGTCTCATTCTCTCACTACTTTCTAAAATTTCCTCACCAAATGTCCTAAGTTCTTGTACGTTTTCTGCACTCATTGGGGGTGCAGGTTCTAGGACTGGGTTCGGAATCTGGGGTGCGGGTTCCTGATATGGGGGTGTAGGTGCCTGAAATCGGTAAGGATCTTCTAAAATCTCCCTAACGTATTCATCGTGGTAATAGGGATCTAAAGGGTCCATACCTGGATAGGCTCCTATGTTTTGCATGGGTGTGTCTTCATGTATTGGGTAGCGTTGTACATAGTCCCTAACTTCATCCCACCAGGGATCGTAATTTGGGTCTAGGGGGTTTGGTGCAGGTACCCTAGGGATTTCTTCTGGATTGAAGTCATGCATCTCTACTTGGTTTTCAGGGTTTTCTATCTCCATCGGTTGGTCAGGGATTGGTGGCTGTGGTTGGGGTGCTATTATTTGCTCCAGATTAGGGTCAGCTGCAGTGGTTGCTAGGATGTGAATATTGGCTATACCCCTATTGATCATATCCTGGGCATAAGCATCTGTCTCTCTCTTGGCTGCGGCTAGTACCCTCTGATCTTGTAACTTTTTCATACGTTTTCTACGCTCATGTGCCCCTCGACTGAACCATCCCCTCTTTTTCTAAGGAAATGGCTCTTCTGATTGAGCCTTAAACACAAAGATTCATTCTTCTGTATCAGCAGAATACCCTGAGAGGGCAGGCTGAGAAGATGAGGTGCCTTCGCTTCTAGGCGAACCAGACAATTGACGGTACGCGTCAGATGGTCCTTGGTCACTCATACTGTAAACTAACAAATAGTCAAATAACACATAGCAATAAAATACAGTTATGCACGTATTTCCGTAATTTATTTCCTAACACTTTACATTTTGTTGTCAGCAGAACACCTTTGTGGCTGAATCAGTGGCTTAGCTCTGATACCACCTTCTGTCGCAACCCTCGATCCCACTTCCCCGGGAACGGGCGGCCGCGAGGCAGTTTCGGTGGTATCTCGTATTGTCTAATTTGGCAGCAGAATTTTTCATCAGGACCGTAGTTAGGAAATATTTTATCAGAGTAAAATACCACATTTTCATAGTATTAAACAAATGGGTTAAAACCCAAGTTCATAGTACACATGTTTTCATAGGAATAAATCCTATTTATTTAATAAAAACATCTATTTTATTTTTAGGTAACTTTATTGCCACTTTTCCAAGCCTTCAGTGCTGTCCAGCTGGCTTCTATTTGGCTTTCACATTTTGTTACCTGAAACGCGTTTTAAAAACATTTGTCAGTGGAAAATACTGGTGAGTGAATCCCAGTTTAATCAAGTTTAAGTAAAAACCCAGTGTACAGTATTGAGGGCGATCCCGCAATTATATTTGTTTCCAAGACATATCAATTAACATCCATGGTACTGTCGAACCCGACTTGTGGAAATGTTACTCCTTGACCAGGTGGTAACAAATTTTGTATACAAAACCCCAACATACTCATCATAATTGTATTCTTACAAATACTCAATAACTGTTATTCGCATGGAAAAGTATTTAAGGTTTTGTAAAACAGTTAACAAAAAGGTTTACAAAAAGTGGATCAACTCACATTGCTGTTTTAGATTTTCCGTAAGGATTTCCTGGTGATAATCTAAAATTTACACAAATGCACACGCGTTAGTATAATAACCCATTTTAACATTAGTAATACCCTCTCCGAGACGGCATTCCAACGACTACGTCGGGCAGAACCACGACAGCCGTTACGGAACCCTAGATCAATCGGGCAGCGTATCTAATACGTATACAGGGGTTATAATACTTACAACGGAGCAGAACTTCGCTAATTAGGGGGTATAACACCCGAGTATAAAGCCTATAATTCAGAAATTGAGATTGAGAAAAAGAAATGAGCGATCGGAACTGAAGGCCGATGCCATTCTTATATAGTTACTGAGTTTGGTTCTCTCGCGGCCCGCGTAACACAAGCACAGGGCCTACGCGGCCCGAGTCAACCCTGGGTCAACGCTGTAGCTTGTCCGGATCAGCTACTAGACTCGCCACGATGATGACACGTGTCATCACCGGGCTGCGCCACATTTTAGATCTCACGCGGCCCGCGTTAACTAACGGGGGTCTTACGCGGCCCGCCTAAACTTAAAAACTCAAAAGAATCAGGTTTTAACCTTTAAACCGCCCGCGTAAGGGTTGAGGTGGGGTTTACGCGGCCCGCCTCAACTTAATTTTTCAGTTTTTAATTATTTTTAATACTATTTAATGTATTTGAGGCTCGTTTTCGCGTATGGAGTGTATTTTGAGACATAATGGGATATTTTAAAATATACTAGGGTGTCGGAAATATTATGAGGGTGTCGTTTTATTGAGGATTGTTACAGTAATCACCGAAGTGATTGAAGAGTGATGGAGGAGAGAGAGAGGAGAGAACAACCAATCAAAAGTGAGAATCACTCAAACACCCTAGAGTGATTAATCGTACCTAGTGTTTGAGTGCAAAATGGGGAGTGGAATGGGGAGTTGACATGACATAATATTATTGGGTAGAGAATCACTCAATCACCCTAGAGTGATTAACCAACCATACCCCACCCTAAGTTCGAAGCCACCTGTCTTTATCATCTTGATATTTGCTTGTTTTTTTTTTTTAGTTTCCATTGTTAGTGTGTAAAAGTATCTATTTTTGTAATAAAGTACTTCTGTCGTAAAGTATGGTATCAGTTAGTCACGTTAACACCTTAAGGTGAGATGTGACATATAACTTGGGATTTAGAAAGATTAAATCTGTAGTGCTATATGGTTCATAACTTAGGCTACATGGTATGGTGATGGTCCTTCATTGGAGGATAGTCCGCCATGTAAGTGACACGTAAGATGGGCATGAGGATGGAGGTGTGGAAATGGGAGGATGGACCTAAAATGTGTATGTATATATTGTATGTATAGGGGTGTGTGAGAGGGGGGGGGGGGGATAGTTTTTGTCTTCTTGTGATCGTCCCCAACGTCGAGCAGAGGACGCCCAGGACGAGGACCGAGGGGGGCGGCGTGGTGTTTGGATCGTCGCCGATCCGGGACGGTAGAGGACTAACCTCCATACCGTGTATCCTTATCGACAATTCTTCAGGAGAATTTTGAGTCACTGAGATCTTTTTTTACATAGTGGTAAGTAATCATGTTGGAACAAAATCATGAAGGATCAGAAACTCGAAACAAGTACATGAAGAAAGGATCGCACGTGGAGGCATTGAAAGCAAAGAGACATAGAAGCCAGGTGGTCACGTGCGATTCTGCGTTCCATACAACCTTCTCATGAGTTTGCATCTGTCGTACGATCCTTAATCATTCTATGTTTAATATTATACTTCCAATCCATTATACTTGCTGGTTATAAAATTAATACTATATTTTATACAAATAAAAAGAAAAGTTCATTTATTATTTAGTAGATTGAATGCTACATCGGTAGATTTATAATGTATATAAATTTGTTGACGGCCACTTGCCCTAGTGACCCGAAATGTTAATCATTATTAAAGTGGTGCAAGTTTAAGTCCTATGAAATAGACGATAAACAAATTTAAAAAGTAGATTTTACAAGGTGTGTTTTTGTTGCTAAAAGGGTACGGAGTTATTTTTGAGAGGATTGAATATTATATATAAGACTATACGGAGTGGGAAGGCTTGAAAAGGGGGTGAGAAGCACCATGTGGCCAGCTACGTCATCACCCGTCAGAAAAGTGATGTGGTGCCAAAAAGGGTCGAATGGGATGGGGCATAAAAGAGTGGCGTGGTGTGATACGTGGCATACACTTATTATATTTACTTTATATTTAAAAAAAAGAAAATCAAATAAAAAACCCACCACCCAATCAAAACATCACCATCTTCTTCACCACGCCGAAGAAGAATCTAGCACCCAAACCTTCACGCTGCTCTCCACGCCGTTGACGGGTCGGTGTGCCCAACATGGAGAGGTTTTCACGCCTCCAAACCACTCCCACCCCGTGTGGTCTAATAAACACACAAACACCCCATATATATGGGTGGGATTTAGAGAAAACACCTAAAAGAGTGAAAACGACGAGAACGATTTTGGTGTTGACATATTGTTTTAGTGCTTACACTATGGGTAATATTGTCAAAAAGCCTATGCACATGCCACTCACATGCATATTCCACTATCTTTTTTAAACTCTCGTAACTTTTCTATACGTGTTTATTTAAAAAAAATACACCATAAAATCGAGTGTTTTATTATCTTTCTAACGAGTATACTATCATTTTTATACGTTATTATTGAAAAGGTTTTTCATTACAAAGTTGATCTCAACGCCAGTAAATATTATATGTTGGTGTGAAACCACCCGTGTAACACGCGGGCTGTCTTATTGAAAATACTCGTGATGTCATCCGCTTTTTTTTAACATGGTGTCATACGCGTTATTTGTTTCCTTATCTCTCTGGTGGCTTCCTAATTTTTATAGAATAAAAATCCTTTTAATCATAACCTAAACACACACACATATCCCAACATAGAAGGTGGTAAGGATCTGTTGAGATTTTATAATGTGGGTAACCAACAGACATGTGAGCTAGCTTCTTCTCCCATCAAACTGTATCCTTTCATGAGTTCCATGGATGGGATTTTGTCTTGTATTTAAAAAACGTATAACTTCAAAATAAATAATGATTTAATTTTATATGTTCGAATGATAATCATAAACATGACATTTTCATTTTATTCGTCTGTGGAGATAATATTTCAGACGATAGATATGTTCGAAATTAACATTAGCAGCTTTTATTATTTAATATTCCATTTGATGTATAACTATTTCTGAATTATTAATTTCCATCATTTTCATATAATTACATGCAATTATTAGTTATTGATTAATAGATAAAATATAATTATATGTTTTGACACTTGCATGTTATATATAGAGCTGAAACATGCATAGCTGGTTTTTTGGGTTGACATGAGGGTGCAAGACAAAGTATTAATGATCCTGGGCTATGGGCTTGTTCGAACCATGGAATGTGGATGGATGGATGGTTGGTACCATACATGAATTAAAATCGTGGGGTCTATTTTTATTGTTTTCCCTAGACATTTTTTAAACTTATGCCAGTATCGCCTCCAAACTAGTTGTTTTCTAGTTGAATGCAATAATTGAATATGTGTGTGTGTATACTGGCCCATTATTAATATAGATAAGGTGTACAAAGTTAATTAAAACCTCCCAATAGAGTTATAATTTAGAATTATTCAAGTTTCGCAATATATAAAGGGAAAATTACCAAAATGTTGCTTGACCAAGTGTGTTTTCAAATTTGTCACCCTCCTGCGTCCTTGGAAGGACTACTCAGCCTCGGAAGCGTCCGTTTTGTTTCACGCGGCACGTGTCCGATGTTGAAGCGTCCGTTTTGTTTCACGCGGCACGTGTCCGATGTTGAAGCGTCCGCCTCAGTGTTAACGCGTCCGTGAAGCTTCGGAAGCGTCGGCCAAAGACGCAGTTTTGTATATTTGTCCAAATTTTTTTTAATAACTTATAAACGTCCAGATTTTTTTTATAACATATAAACATTTCTAACATGGGATCCGGTTAAGATGTATGTTAACGGAGATAAATTTCAAACGATATAAACATGTTATTTTTTAGTCAAAATTTTTATATTAAACACTATGATTAAACATCAAAATATAACATAATAAAAATAAAAAAAAAACCAAACAACACATAATATTATATCTAAAACCATATCCTAATAGCCTCCCACTCCAAGACATGTTTGAAATCATGTCTCTCTTCATGACGGTAGTTGATGAGGGTCACCTCCTTCTGATCGTCCTCCCCAAGGTCCGGCATTTCTGTCTCGGCCTTCTTGAAATGGCGATCAAATCTCTCACATTCTAACCGCACAACACGGAACCTGGAGGATAGTGCGTCAACGGTCCGGTTGTGGTCCGGACCACGTAGTTGGGTGAAATTCTGTTGAACACGAAGCCAGAGCCCATCGTGTCCTCGACGTGGAGGATCAATCCTGCTCCCATGCTTCGCACAGAGCAATATCCTCAACGTCAGTCCAGGAGTTGGCCATTGTCGGGTCGTTGACGGCGTCGGGTTTATAGTGAAATGGCTGATTTTTGTTTGCAAATTTTTTGAAAACGGCGGGTGTTTGATAAGTGAAAAGCGAACGTGTTATATAGGGGGGTAAATACGTGTGCATGCAACGGTAACAGTTAAACGGCCTTTTGAGTTTCCATTTTTTTTCGTAAGCTTCGGGAAGCGTCGGTCAAGCATTGGGAAACGTCGGCCAATCCTCGGGAAGCGTCTGGTCAAGCATCGGAAGCGTCTGGTCAAGCCTCGGAAGCGACGGCAAGCCTCGGAAGCGTCGGCCATCATCGGAAAAGAAAACGGACGCAATAAAAAAATTAATGTTAATCAACGTGACAGACAAACGCTTGAAAAGAAAACAGACGCTTGAAAAGAAAACGGACACGTGTCGCTTGAAAAGAAACGGACGCTTCAACGTGAAAGACGGACGCTTCAACGAGACATGCGGACGCTTCCGAGGCTGAGTAGTCCTTCCAAGGACGCAGGAGTGTGACAATTTTGAAAACACACTTGGTCAAGCAATATTTTTGTAATTTTCCCATATATAAAACAGAAAAGTAAGTTTGTACTTTTTAGGATGGTGGATTTGATTTGACAATCTAAAGAAACATGATGTAAAAAAAAGGTAAAGAAAATGGTTGATTAGTGTGTGTGTTATATTGATGCACAATGAGTGCAAAAGTTGGAAAATCTACTTTAGAATTTTGATTAGGTGCAAAAGTAGAGTTTTGCATGTGCGCCATCATGCACCCTTATGCTTTATTTTGACTTCAGCAGGATACTTCATTGGACCCTGGCTAGTTTCTCCTTAATTCCAAAAAATATGAACCTTTATTTGCTTCCATATAATTCTATTCTATTTTTGTTTTCAATCTTAAACGTTATCTCCTTATCAAATAGAGTTCTACACTTTGTCCAGTTTTAAACACTCTTCAATTACCACCACCTGATCGATTAAGGTTGCAATTTGAGCGATACTTAGAGAGGTGGGGGTGGCAACGTTATAGTTGCGTGATAGCCGTTTTCAACGCGTGGAAAACAAAAATTCCCACCGCCACCAACTTTTTCACGCGTGATATTGTAGATTCCGTGATAATTTCAACGCGTTATGGGGTGTGAGTGATAAATGGATGTGAGGGGGTGTGGGGGTTTATTGTTGGGTGTTGTGAGTGATGACCATTGCCACCAAAAAAGGTTGTGAGTGATAGAAAAATGGTTGATGACATGGCGGAACTTGATTGGGTGCTTGTGAGTGATGAAATTCTATCACTAGTGACCACCTCCACGCCCCTTAGCTATTCGTGCTCCCTAACTTTAATGTGGGAGAACGACGCGCCATATAAAAGATAGTTAACGATATTCTATGCGAGTAAATAAACCAACTCTGATCAGAAATTAGATACATTGAAGTAGTTTAAAGGGGAAATTACTAAAATGTCAGTTGACCAACATGATTTACCAAAATGTCACCTTCATATGCGTCCTTGGAATGAGGCCTCAAGCATGGGATGCGCCGATGTGTCTGTTTTTGCGTCCGTTCTGGTGGTGCTGACACGTGTCCCAAATCATGGATTGAGTCGACATCTGACGCATCAAAGCCAAAAAGGTCGGGCTAATGGGTTAGTTGACTCCTCTTTGTGACATTTTGGTAATTTCCCCTTGTTTAAATGTTCCTTAGGTCGTATGTGTTTGTATATATGGAGTACGATGATATGTATCATCCGTATGCCAACATAATAGAAGTATTAGTTATTAATATTCCCTAAAATCTTGATTAAATTATCTACAGTCACTCTTTATGGATAGATACCCTTGATTATTTAGTAGTTAGGTTTAAAATGGATCGGTACTATAAAGCATACTTGCTTAAAATTAAATCAAACTTTAATGCATGAAGGTAATTATTGTGTTTATAATAATATGTTAATAGAGAAATAATGCAAAAAAGAGCATAATTAACTTCAAAATGAATTATAATTAGTAAGTTGTAACCCATAATTTCTCCAAAAACCTTTTGACACGTAATTAAATCAATAATTATGTCCTTTAAAAAAAAGGTAAATATTTTACCCTCCATTGTTATGACGAGGAAGCACGGTTGATAACAAAATATGTTGTTGATACAATTTGATAACAAAGTTCATACCTAATTAAAGAAAAAAAAAATAGGCGAGGCCGAAACAATTAATGTTTATTACAAGAAATATTGAAAAGGTTACATTAACTTATAACTAATTAGATCTTCCTAATCTTCCTTAAATCAGTTGTTTCAAAGACAGGCAGTTCTTGTGTGTAAGCAGCAGCAGTTGCAATCTCCAACTCAAACAGATCGTCTTCATCATCGTCTTCCATAAAACTCTTGTAATTCTTCGTGTAGTTCTTCTCCGCAAACCACCGTCTCTCATATTCCGAATCACGTTCATGGGTTGATTTTCGATCCAGAATAACAGTATCGGTTTCAGGATAAAACCTAACAGACCTTTTCACACTACTGCTGCTATGCTGCTTCTTGCTCATACAAGACCTTGAAAAGGAAGTACAGCTCTCCTGCTGTTTAATGGACCGTGATTTCTTCAACGATCTGAAGTTCTGCATGGACTCTTCCATCTTGGCTTTCTTGGAAGAAGAAGAAGAAGCGAAGAGTGAATATATAAATGCAGAAATCTTAATACCTGGTGAGATGGGCTGTTTGACTTTCTTCAGATCACCGTAGATCTTCATGGCTCTGAGCTTCGTGGACTTCATAAACTTTCCTTCACGCTTTTTGTCTGCATCTCGAGAGATGGTGAAGGAGTTGGGTAAGGATCTGTAGGTTGAGGGAGTCTCAGTTGTTTCAGACATGGTGGCTCCGCTGCTACTTGAATCCGAACTGAAGTACTTTCGAGAAACATGATCACGGTTGTTGTTGGATTGAGTCTCCATCCAGTGGTCGATCATGATGGCTCGTCGGAGACTAGGGATCCGTTCATCTTCGTTTATCAAATGCGGCTGGATTTTACTGCTCCGCTTTGGCTGATCAGAAGAAGAAGCAAAAAACATGAGGTGGTCATGATCATAATCATGAACTTGTTGTTGTTGGTTTAAGGTGTCGTCGTTGGTTTCGTCAATGGAGCGGAGAATGGAGTCCAGGAGAGAGGAGGAGAAGGACGGAGTTTTCCTCCGATGCGGTGGTGGTGGTGGTTGATACCTAGAGCTTCTCTCCGGCATATTCATCTACTAATTAATAAGATGTGTTGAGTTATGTTTGATAAAAAACAAGACACACGGAATGTGAAGGTCGAAGAGAGAGAGAGAGAGATATTATGATTGATGCGTTAATGGTGGTGAGAAAAGCCAAATGGTGCGGCTTCGATTTTGGGGAGTGAGGGTGAAGGGGAGATATACTAAATACATAGTGGGAAAACCAAGCCAGACAATTGCAAATACAATTACAAGCGTGGGGTGGGGGTGTGGTTTCTGAGCAGCAACCTCAAAAGCCCAAACTGTTAAGAGACAAATATTGCTGTCACTATTAAAGAATCTCTGCCTCTCTTGTTTACTCTTTATTCTTGTCTACCTCTACTCAATATTACTGTATTACACTTTTGGCCCCCCTCTCTCTTTATTTTCTCTATAACTTGTATCCTACTACCTTAGTCCTGATCAATCTATTGATACCATGTCAAATTTACTACTGTACAAAGTATCTTATCATTACAAAACACTGGTGGTGTCTATCTTAACTACCTTAGAACCATGGTTGTAAAACAAGGTCTCTAAGGCCGAGTACTACCCGAGTAGTCGCTACAAGGTAGGCTGCCGATGCGACTTTCTTTAACTCCGACTAATTACTCGGAATCGATCAAATGCGGTCAACATCGGCCAAAATCGGATCTAGTAGGTCAACTCGGGCCGAGTTTGACTTAAAATAAAATAAACCATAATTTCTATGCCTATAATATTAAAGAATGAATATAAGTTTCACATATTTTGTTATAAATATTAGTAAATATATGTTTTTTGACATGTATTTAATTTCTGAAAACTAATTTCTTTATAATTTGACATGTCCGAGTACTCCCCGTATACTCTCCGCCTAGGCTGAGTACTCTCAACTCCCCGGTCGACCGACTAGGGAGCGCCTAGCGAATTTTGCAACCATGCTTAGAACCATAGACCTCACTCTATTAGTTTACCTATCAATCACACACACCCATGAACCTTAAACTCATAAAACATCCCAAATCTCAACCCTTACCCTTGTGGCTTACCTTACCCGGATAACTTACCCTCAACCCCTACACTAGGGGGTTGACAGTGGTGTTACCCACCCGTGAGGTGCCCGCCCCCCTAACATCACAACATTTTTATTAAATTATATTTTTATGTTTTAAACTATTTAAACATGGTTTAAACTTTAAAGGTTATGGATCTAAATTAATAACCACCGATAGATGATTCGTTAAATCCATGAAAAAAAGCTTATACCATTCATATCCATGCCTTGTTAAAATTTTATATAAAGTTAATTACTATTTTGGTCCCGCTAGTTTGACAAAAATTGCGAGTTCGGTCCAATAATTTATTTGTTACACTTACAATCCAATAGTTTTAGAGTTTCTTTCAATTTCAATGCACACTACTAACACCGTTAAAATTTTCTGTTAAGTTCATTTAAATTGACGATATTACCTATGCATGTTATTCTTTGAACCACCCCCACCCCCACCCTTACGGTAAACACCACCTCTACCTGGCCGTCATCAGACTTCCCACCAACACAAATTCCGGCCACCAACAACACACCACCACTGCGAATACAGGTAACTACCCTTTCATCCCCCTTCTCGTCTTCTTGTTCCCCATTAACCATCACCACCACTACGAATACAGGTAACCACCCTTTAATCCCCCTTCTCGTCTTCTTGTTTTAGTGATTTTAACTGAAAATTCGAAATCTAAGGGATTTTAAGGTATGGTTTCCTGTTTTAGTGATGATCTAAATTTATCAAATATTTCAAAATTATAATCTGTTTATCTTTTAACAGTTTTCGAAAAATCTTTAGAGGACAAAATCAGATCAAAACAGGAAAAACACTTAATAATCCGAATCATATTCCAAAACATAATAGAATTTTCGAATTTTCCTAAGAACATGATGAACCTTAAAAAAAATAAAACATAAATTCTGGAACCCGAAACCTGAATTTTAAGGTTTTTCTAAACAGATTTTGGTTATAAGATTACCCATATTGGTTTCGAGTGAACATATAATTAATCCTTTTCCGAAAACAGGGATTTCGAGTGGATTTTTGTGACTCGAAACGGCTGTGATATTCATTAAGTTATAAAAATTCCGTTTTCCAGATTTCTATCCCAGAATTAATGGATACGAAAACAGAACTGACTAATCAACATATGCTCTGATACCACATGTTGGTTAAGTTCTGTTTATACACGAGGGAAAACATGAAAAGCATACCTGTTACAGCAGACAGTGCAGTGGAGAATCCAGTAATGGAGTTCGACATGCTTGTCATCGTGATCTGGTTCCTCCTTAGGGTGCTGACTGATGATGGGGACTTAGAAAACCGAAAAGGGATATCGGCTTAGGAGAGGGAGGTCGAAGGTGATGTTATGCTTATGGGGTGTTTCTAATGTGTAATTGTCTAACCCCTTAACATCCACATAATTCTCCTTTATATAAGCACCCAGGAGGAAACCTAATTAGTTAATAAGGGTAATATGGTCCATCAACAATTACCAACTAATTATTTAATAGGTTATTATATATTTTGATCTATATTATGTAAATGATTATAATGGCTATAGATTAAATATTAATACATAATATATTTAATCTTACATTCTCCCACTTAGCCGAGTAATCATTTACTATGAGTATTAGATAAGCCTGATCAGGAGTTAACACTCATTTTAGCCTTAAACAAGTACTATAGCAGAGAAATACAGCCGTTGAATCATTATGCGACTCAGGACCCCCATTAATCATACTATAGCCTTAATTTAAAACCTAATCGTTATGATCAAAATACGCATAAGCCCTTTGTTTGATTTGTAACTTTATTTGTCTATATGCCATTATACCGGTTGAACATATTCTAAGAGACATACAAAATCAAACTGAGGAAATTTCATTAACATAAAACATAAGCTAGTACAATATGCTTAAATAAGGTCTTTACTAAATCCCATATTCCGAACATGTTCTTCATAAACCTTAGGAGGGAGGCCTTTAGTCATCGGATCCGCAAGCATATCTTTAGTACTAATATACTCGATACAAAGATTATTTTCCTCAACTCGTTCACGTACGAACATATATTTTGTATCGAGATATAAACCAGCTCCAGTCGAACTGTTACTGTTCGAGAAACTAACGGCAGCTGAATTATCACAATAAAGCTTCAATGGTCTAGAAATGGAATTAACGATTTTGAGTCCAGTGATCAGATTTCTAAGCAACATTCCATGACAGGTTGCGTTATAAACAGCAATGTACTCTGCCATCATTGTGGAAGTTGTGGTCCACTGTTGTTTATGACTCTTCCATGAGATAGGGCCGCCTGCTAACATAAAGATATAGCCCGAAGTGGATTTCTTGTCATCTTTGCATTTGGAAAAGTCAGAATCAGAATAGCCCACCACTTCTAAATGATCACTTCTTCTATAAGTCAGTTTATAGTCTTTCGTCCCTTGCAGATATCGAAGTACCTTCTTAGCTGCTTTCCAGTGATCTAGGCCAGGATTAGTCTGATAACGGCCTAGCATTCCAGCAATATAAGCGATATCTGGGCGAGTACAGACTTGAGCATACATCAATCTCCCGACTACTGACGCATAAGGTATCTGGCTCATTTGCTCCTTCTCAACCTCTGTTGTCGGACACTGGAATGAACCGAAAACATCTCCTTTAACTACTGGAGCGACGGAGGGTTTGCACTGTTGCATGTTATAACGTGTAAGGACACGATCTATGTAAGCCTTTTGGGACAATCCTAAGATCCCTTTGTGTCTATCTCGGTGAATTTCGATGCCAATGACGTAAGACGCATCTCCAAGATCCTTCATGTCGAAGTTATGCGAGAGTAACCGCTTCGACTCATGCAACATGTCTAAACTATTACTTGCCAATAGAATATCATCTACGTAAAGGACAAGAATAGTAAAGTTGCTCCCACTCATCTTGAGGTAGGTGCATTGATCCACTTGATTCTTCATAAAACCTTGTTTCTTCATGACTTCATCAAACTTGAGGTACCATTGACGTGATGCTTGTTTTAACCCGTAAATGGATTTCTTCATCTTACAGACTAGATGCTCCTCACCTTCAGGTTTAAAGCCTTCAGGTTGTTTCATGTAAACAACTTCGTCCAAATCTCCGTTAAGGAAAACGGTTTTAACGTCCATCTGATGCAGCTCTAAATCAAAATGAGCTACTAGGGCCATGACGATCCTTAATGAATCTTTACGAGAGACAGGCAAAAACGTCTCTTGATAATCAATTCCCTCTTTCTGAGTGTAGCCCCTTGCAACCAATCTCGCTTTGTAGCGTTCAACGTTCCCATTCGGATCCAGTTTTGTTTTGAACACCCATTTATATCCTACGGGTTTCACACCGTTGGGTAATTCTACCAAATCCCAAACGTCATTTTTCTTGATGGATTCAAGCTCTTCAATCATTGCTTTATTCCATTCAGAAGACTGATCACTGCTAATGGCTTCATTGTAAGAGATAGGATCATTGAGCTTTCCGGGATCCATTTCAGTCAGGTAGGTAACATAATCATCCCAATTAGTAGGCCTTCTTTGCCTAGATGACCTCCTGAGTGGATTATCGGGTTCAGCGTTGTCTTGGTGTTGAGCATTTGATGTGCCTTCGTCATGAGGTATAATAGGTTCTGATTGTAGAGGTAAATTTGGAGTTGGTGCAGTAGCTTCAGGTACAGTAGTTGCATTGGGTACAAGAGGAGTAATCGGAGTAATGGTAAGCGACGAGTCTCTCCCCCCCGCGTCTTGTACTTCTTGCAATTCTTCGTAAGGGTTGGTACTGCTCCCAGTGACCTTGAAATCCTCCAGGAACGCGACACGCTTGGTTTCAACAATACGGGTGACATGGGAAGGACAATAGAAACGATAACCCTTAGAATTATCAGGATACCCGATAAAGAAACAGGTAACTGTTTTAGGGTCAAGTTTCCTTAGGAAAGGATTGTAAAGTTTTGCTTCAGCAATGCAGCCCCATACTTACATATATTTAAGACTCGGTTTCCTTCCTGTCCAAAGTTCATAAGGAGTTTTAGGGACAGACTTAGAAGGAACTCTATTGAGTATATGAACAACTGCTTTTAACGCTTCAGTCCAGAGGAATAATGGTAAATTAGTGTTGGCTAACATACTGCGCACCATGTTCATAAGGGTACGGTTTCTTCTTTCAGCGACACCATTCTGCTGAGGTGTACCAGGCATGGTGTATTGGTTCACAATCCCCTGGCCCTTACAAAACTCATAAAATGGACCAGGAGCTTGACCCACATCAGTATGTCTTCCATAATATTCACCGCCTCTATCTGATCTCACAACTTTAATCTGACGATCTAATTGCTTTTCAACTTCAGCCTTATAATCTTTAAAAGTTGTTAGAGATTCAGATTTTTCCTTAATAAGATACAAGTACATGTAACGAGAATAATCATCAATGAAAGTGATAAATGAAGTATGTCCTGTTATGCCAGCGATTTGGTAGGGACCACTAATGTCAGTATGAATGAGTTCAAATAAATTAGAGCTCCTAGTGGCACCTTTCTTATTCGCTAATGTCATTTTACCTTTAAGACATTTGACACATGTTCCAAAATCAGAGAAATCGAGAGGAGGTAAGACTTCATCCTTTACAAGACGATTTAATCGTTCTTTTGAAATGTGGCCTAAACGCTGATGCCACAACATGGATGAAGTTTCTAAGTCTCGTTACTCTTCCATCTTTGTGAGTGATTCATTAATGTTATATGACAACAAAGATTTGGAAAAGTTATCTTCTAGTTCTAATCTATAGAGACCACCATCCAGAATACCAGTACCATAAAGAACAGAATCATAAAGGATATAGAGTTTGCGATGACCATGGGAAACAATAAAACCGTCCATGTCTAACTTTGGTCCTGATACAAGGTTCCGAGTTACCTCAGGAACATATAAGGTATCATA
Organism: Helianthus tuberosus; assembly: GCA_030545235.1. NCBI lineage: Eukaryota > Viridiplantae > Streptophyta > Magnoliopsida > Asterales > Asteraceae > Helianthus > Helianthus tuberosus. The sequence goes on along the minus strand of JARYGA010025935.1, from coordinate 11,856 downwards.
AAGTTTAATACATAAACCAGTTTTCATAACTAATTGTAATGTTCCAATGGCCTTCACTTCTAATTCTCGATCATCCCCAACCTTAAGCGTTCTTTGGTTTCTTTCCAGCTTCCGGATTGAAAGGAATCCCTGAGTTGAATTGGTAACATGAACCATAGAACCAGAATCAAACCACCAAGAATTAGCAGGAACACTTAAATTATAGGTGTTAGGGGTCATTTTCTTTGCATACATATCCTGACCAATATCCTGCCTTTGTTTGTTTATTTGTGACCAGGATGCTGGAAGAGGATATTGCTAACATCTTGGGCGATATCCTGAGGTTTATTGAATTAACCACGTGCAGGTTAACGGCTGAGGCTTGCTAACGGTCAAGTGGACTTCTTCTCCTCAAGACTCGGACGAGTTTGTTGAAGGAGAGACGTTGAGCCCGAAAGACCAGGTCTACAACGTTCGATGAAGGAATATTCGGTGGATCCCGGAAGTTTAGGATAGTTTGTTATTTTATCTTTACTATAAATAGGTGGGGGTGGATCAGTTTAAGGCACACAATTTTTCACTAACACTCTCGAACACTTTCACTCTCTAGCTCATTGCAAACACCACACTTGTATTCAAATTTCATTGTAACACGTAGTCGATTCGCACCACATCCTGCACTGTATCCTGACGTTTGAAGTAATAAGAAGAACAAGGCAGCTGCAATTGTCAGCTCCCGAGGTTTTATGCCGGCGATCTAGATTGATCAAGGGCTTTCCTCGTACATCTCGTGTCGTTTACTTTACTTTTGCTCATTGTTTGATCATAGATACAGCTCAATATCCTGAGCCGTATCCTGAATACTGATTTCCTAATTAACTCAACAAGCATATTTTCAAATACACTTTCTAGCACACTACCTCACTTTACTAATTTGATCACTTAATTGCTTCGGTAATTTTTGACCAAAACAATTTGGCGCCCACCGTGGGGCAAGTGGTGCTCTCTTTACTAAATTTTTTTGTGAAATCGCTAATCGGCTTTCTATTTTCAAAACTTTTTGCCACATTGTCCATAATGGCCTCAAGATCAAACATGAGTTCCTCTACTGTGTCTGCTATGACTTCTGCTACTACTGGTTCGGTGCTTCCACCACCTCCTCCAAGGATGCCAGCCTCTTCACGACCTCAGGATATTATCCCTACTCGCAGTGTTCAGGAATCTGCTCCTGTTCTAGCTTCTAATGATGAAATTCTCACTTTATTTGGAAGTGTGCAGGAACAAATGAGGCAGCAACAGGAAACAAACCAAATGCTTTTAAGGGAAATACAACTCCTGAAGTCTAGCTCGAGCAGATCTGCTGAGGATAATGTCACTCCATTACATCCCAGAACGTTGAACTTTAGTTCAGCTGTGTATACTGAGGATAACAGGGGGAATATTGTGCCCAGCCTTTCTCAGAATCATACTCCCGAAATACCCTCCTCGGTCAGGATGTCAACCATGAGGAGCTCAGGATATGTTTCAGGATATGGGCAAAATCCTCCAACGGGTAACGTGTCAAATAATAATAATACTCATGCTACTAACAATAGTGGATCTTTGCAGGATACAGGTGTAACATCAGCACTTACTAGGGAACTTCAGAAGTTGAAGGACATGATATCTAGTGTACCTGGGGTGGTCCAGCCGATCCCGGAAGTGTCCCAAGACAGCCACAAGATATCTCGTTTTGCATATCCTATTTGTGATGCTGAGATCCCAAAGAGATTCCAAACCCCCAACATGAAGCTTTATGATGGGACTACGGATCCTGAAGAACATATTGCTCAGTATAGGGAAAGAATGGAGATTAACCCTATCCCTCCGGAGCTCAAGGAAGCATGCTTGTGCAAGGGATTTGTTTCTACTCTAACAGGATCAGCCTTAAAATGGCTGTTAAACGTTCCTCCTCACTCAATTACTTCGTTTGCTCATTTGGTTAATTTATTTAACAGTCAATTTTCTTGTAGTCGGAGTTTTGAGAAACTAACCAGTGATCTTTACAGGATAACTCAAGGGCCTCAGGAATCCTTGAGGGATTATGTGAACAAATTCAGTCGAGAATCCTTGGATATCCCACATCTTGATGTTGCAACAGCTGTGCAAGCTTTTAAGATGGGATTACAAAAGGATTCTCAGTTTTATCAGGATCTTGTAATGAATCCCTGCAGGAATCTAGACGAAGCTCGTAACAGGGCTTTGAGATATATCCGTCTGGAAGATGACAAGAAGATGCAAGAAAGGATGAACTCATCTAACACTTATGAGTCAACTAACAGGAAGTTAGAATCCTCATTCAAGTCATATCGGCCTAAGCCATATGGCAGAAATGAAAACAAGAGAATGAATGCTGTCGAAGATGAGGATCCTGAAGAGTATCCTGAGTTGTCTGAATATTGCTTTTCTGTTAACATTCCTGAACTGATGTATGCCATGCAGGGTCTAGGAGACAAGGCTAGGTGGCCTCGAAAGAATCAACAAAAGGCTGACTGGAAAGATAAGTCAAAATGGTGTGCTTTCCACGAAGATTTCGGACATGTAACTGAGGATTGCATTGCTCTAAGGAAAGAAATAAGCTATCTTCTAAGCAAGGGATATCTGAAAGATCTCTTAGGAAGAAAGAAGAATAAGGGTCAGGATACTGAGAAGGATCCTGAACGAGCAGCATCACCTCCTGCGGATGCCAAGATAATCAACTTCATTTCGGGAGGATCCGACATTTGTGGAACTTCGTATTCGGCAGCAAAGAGACATGCAAAAGAAGCTAAGGCCGAAAGGGGAGACAAACCTGTCAGGATGACTACCCTCACAACTGACAAAGTGATCACTTTTGATGCTGATGATAGGGATACTGTCCAGGATCCTCACCATGATGCTCTGGTAATAACGTTATATGTGGCTAACCATTTTGTACGCAGGATATTAGTTGATAACGGCAGCTCCGTCAACATAATCCAACTAGAAACTCTGAAGAGAATGAATGTATCTCCAATGGATATCACTTCAAAGTCTACTGTGCTTGTTGGGTTCAGTGGAGAGGCTAGAAACACAGTGGGAGAGATAAAGTTGCCAGTATACGTTGAAGGAGTCAACTCGATACAACGTTTCTGTGTGATGGATTCTCTCTCCTGCTACAACATCATACTGGGAAGACCGTGGATTCACGATATGAAGGCTGTGCCATCAACATATCACCAATGCATCAAGATACCTACACCTTGGGGAGTTGTCAAAGTCGATAGTGATCAGCAGGAGGCGAAAGAATGCTACTCATCCTCGATGAAATCCTCAACCAAACCTAGTGCAGCATAGCAATTAAAGACGCGGGCCCAGGATATCGTGGAGGATCCGGAGCAGGATGTGAAGAAAATTATCCTGGACCAGGATAATCCCGATATTTCGGTGCTCGTAGGGACCAATATCCCTCAGGATATTGAAGAACAATTAATTAACTTTTTGAAATGCAGGATGTCAACGTTTGCATGGAAGCATGAGGATATGACAGGCATATCCAAAGATATTATCACTCACAAGCTTGGAATTGATAAATCATTCAAGCCTGTGCAGCAAAAAAGAAGGAAGTTTGCTCCTGAGCGGAACACAATTATCCAGGAGGAAGTTGAGAGATTATTGAAGTCCAGGATGACCAGAGAGGTTAAGTTCCCAAGGTGGCTAGCAAACGTGGTTGTAGTACAGAAGAAAAATGGGAAATGGAGAGTTTGTGTGGACTACACAGACTTGAACAAAGCTTGTCCTAAAGACCCATTTCCTCTTCCCCACATTGATGCAATGGTAGATGCCACTGCTGGGCATGAAATGCTGACCTTCATGGACGCATCTTCAGGATTTCAACAGATCCAAATGGAGCCTTCTGACCAGGAGGATACTGCCTTCATGACACCAACAGGTATTTATTGTTATACAGCTATGCCTTTTGGTTTGAAAAATGCAGGTGCAACATACCAAAGATTGGTAAACATGATGTTCAAAGACAAACTGGGGGACACCATGGAGGTATATATCGATGATATGGTGGTGAAATCTAAAAAGGTTGAGGATCACCTCCAGGATATCAAGGGAGCATTTGATATCCTGGATCGATACAACATGAAGCTGAATCCTGCTAAATGCCATTTCGGAGTGGGGGCAGGAAAGTTTCTTGGATATATGGTGACAAAAAGGGGGATAGAAGCAAGCCCAGAGCAGATCAAAGCTATCCTGGATATAAAATCACCCTCAAATATGAAGGACGTACAAAGATTGACAGGCCGAGTAGCAGCTTTAAACAGGTTTATCTCGAGATCCTCAGAGAAGTGCAAAGATTTTTATGATATCCTAAAGAAGAACAAAAAATTTGAATGGGGGGAGAAGCATGAAGCAGCCTTGCAGGATTTGAAACGATATCTCTCAACCGCACCTTTATTAATGAAGCCTGAAAATGGTGAACCACTATCCCTATACCTTGCTGTATCAGGGAATGCTGTAAGTGCCGTTCTTGTAAAAGACCATGAAGGTCAGCAATATCCTGTTTACTATGTTAGTAAAAGTTTGCTAGATGCTGAAACTAGGTATTCTCATTTAGAAAAATTGATATTAGCTCTAGTTATGGCATCGACAAAACTTAGGCATTATTTCGAGACACATAGGATACATGTTAAAACAAATTATCCTGTCAAAAATGTGCTCAGGAAACCAGAGATGTCAGGCAGGATGGCCAAGTGGTCAGTAAAGTTAAGTGCTTATGATTTAGTATATGAACCTAGAAATGCCATAAAGTCTCAAGCTTTAGCTGACTTTGTGGCTGATTTCAGTAGTGATATTCAGGATGAGGTAGACCTAGAAGTTCAACAGTTAGGAGAATCCTCAGGATCCTGGACATTGTATACTGATGGAGCATCTAATGTAAGAGGAGTAGGATTAGGAATACTACTAAAATCGCCACAGGGGGACATATTACCCCAGGCTACTAGGTGTGAATTTCCTGCTACTAATAATGAAGCAGAGTATGAGGCTTTAATTGCAGGATTAGAGTTGGCTAAGAGCATGAGTATCAAAAATTTGCAAGTATATGTTGACTCTTTGTTAATTACTAACCATTTTAATGGATCCTATGCAGTTAAGGGTGAGAAATTAATCGAATATCTCGATATTCTCAAAAAAATAGCAGGATATTTCGATGTTTTTATACTTGAACAGGTACCGAGGGAGGATAATGCTGAAGCAGATGCCTTAGCAAATTTGGGATCATCGATCAGGATACCTGAAGGGACCCAAATACCAATATTACATGTCTTATATCCTGCAACGAATCCTCAGGATAAAGAAGTAGCGGGTATTCAGGATCCTGGAGCAGAACATCCTGAAGAGGATCCTAAATCCTGGACGGCTCCAATCATGAGATATCTCAAAGAAGGACACATCCCTGGAAACGAGAATCCTAAGGCATTTAGGATGAAGGTATCACGATTCACTATTATAAATAATATTTTATACAAGAAATCTCTTGCAGGACCGTATTTGAGGTGCTTGGAGGGTCCTGAAGCCAAAGAAGTACTTCAGGATATACATGAAGGGGATTGTGGTAACCATGCTGGGGGCAGGTCGTTATTCTCAAAAGTGTTAAGGACAGGATATTATTGGCCAACAATGAGAAAGGATGCAGCAGAATATGCTCGAAGATGTGACGCATGTCAAAGACATAGTAACATACTGCATCAACCTGCTGAACCATTATATCCTATTGTTTCCCCTTGGCCGTTTATGAAGTGGGGTATGGATATAGTGGGAAAGCTACCAAAAGCTCCGGGAGGAAAAGTCTTTATGCTAGCAATGACGGATTATTTCTCTAAGTGGGTTGAAGCAGAAGCATTTGTTCAAGTGAGAGATCAAGAAGTAGTATCCTTCATAAAGAGGAATATCCTAACCAGATTCGGAGTACCAGCCGAGATAATCTGTGACAATGGTTCTCAATTTATAAGCAAGAGAACTACTGACTTTTGCAAAAGTTGGGGAATCAAAATGATTACATCTACTCCGGTACATCCTCAAGCAAATGGACAAGCAGAATCCTCAAACAAGATAATTGTCAATAACTTAAAGAAGAGACTTGGAGCCAAAAAAGGAAGATGGGCAGAAGAATTACCCTTTGTTTTATGGGCTGATAGGACAACGGTAAAGAATGCAACAGGCCAAACCCCATTTTCCTTGGTATTTGGAGCAGAAGCAATGATTCCAACGGAAATGACAATACCTACTGCAAGATCTACCCTAAGTGATCCTGAGCAGAATCCTGAAGCCTTGAGTCAGGATTTAGACACTATAGATGAGAAGAGAGATGCGGCAAGGCTAAGGATGGCAGCATATCAACAGAGAATATCCAGGGCATATAACAAGAATATTAGGACCAGAAGATTTAAGGTTGGAGATTGGGTGCTAAGAAAGGCTTTTCAGAATACTACTAATCCTGCCGATGGTAAGTTAGCTCCAAAATGGGAAGGACCATATGAAGTTGAATCAGAAGCAGGGAAAGGAGCATACAAACTCAAGAATATGGAAGGGGATATGCTACCGAGGTCTTGGAATGCTATACACCTTAAGCTCTATTTCAAGTGAGTTTAGAATTCAATTTCTAACTCAGGATGGTATGAATTCTATCTTTTTTAAATATGTTTTGGTTTAATTTATTCTTTGAAACCCAATACTAACTTAAGCATCGGAGGGGTGTTAGCCAAGCTAACACCCACCTTAGTTTACAATTGTTTTGCAGAACATGTTTCAGGATATAGCTCCAGGATATATACTCAAGATAACTCGAAAGATTAGAGGATTGGCCCCCTCTCTCACGTACAAGGGATCCTGATCCCTTCACAGGTTTAAAGGTATTCACCTTTCTTCCGAATTGGGTTTAAACACCCCGCCTGGAGCGCAAGTTATTCAGGGATAGTTCAAGGTGGCGGGACCAGTCCATGTAAAAGTGGCTGACAATTTCGTTACTATTGGCTATATCCTGAATCCTAAAGGTATATGAGGATTGGTCACCCTCTCTCACGAAAGGGTATTTTCATACTCTCTAAGGTTTAAAGGTTTTCACCTTTCTAAGTCTTGGAGTTTATACACTCCCGCCTGTAGCGCATGAAAATTTGGGATTTTCCCCAGGATACAAGGGATTTATCTCCAGTACATCCTTGGGTTTTACCCTTGGGACCTAAAAAATTGCCTATACAATGGAAACTGACATTCAGAAGATTTCTAAATATTTGAAGACATTGTACACAGGGGACATTCCTACCAAGGCAGTGATGTAAAGCTCAAAGGCTAAAGTTCGGAACTAGTATGCTAAATATCTCACACAGGGGACATCTTCATTGGAAAAGATGCAAGGAGATTGAGGTTTGATAAAAGGGTTATATACTACTCCGGGTATGATCTTTCCTTTGTAAGCATCGTCTAAGTTTTTAGTAACATTATGTTAAGTATCCTGATATATTCTCAAAGTCCTTTTCAGGATATTTGATTAGGGTGTTTGAAACTAGTATTAGTTTGGAACTTTGATCATTTAAATATTATCAAAACTTGGTTTTGAAAAGATAGATTGTTTTTCACTTTCTAAAGAAATTTCTACAAAGTTGAAGGAACGTTTGGAAGTTCCATCTAATAAAAGGTTTTTACAGTATATCGCTGAGCATACTGATCAGGATATTTTCATAAGATAGTAATATAAAATTTTTACAAAGCTAAGAATTACACTAAGTAATGCGAGGCAATAACAAACAAATAAAAAGATGAAATTATTCTTGAAGCAATCAATACTGGTTGATAACCGAGGGTTTCATCCTGAAACCCAGGACCCATCCACCTTCGGCTATCAAATTGTTTCGACACAGAAATAAATTGTTCATAAAAACATAAAATTGTTCGAATGATTTAAAGGAAATAAGCTCTAGGGGGTAGTGCCTTCTTGGTCCATAGTGGTTTCAGCAACATCCGTCTTGGGATCCGCCTCAGCATCCTTCTCAGCATCGGTTGCTTTTTCAACTGCTTTGGAAGGTTCTTCGACAGTTGATTTGGAAGAGGTGCCGCCGAGGTTCTTCAGCTTGGTCTCCCAAGCACCAACATCCCAAGAAGGGCATTCGAAACCTAATGTTTTGGCTTCATGAGCCATCTTCAACCTGGCTTGAAGGAGAGAAATGACGACGGAACTTTTGAGGCTTTCCCGGTAGCTGACCATATCCCATTCGTACTGCACATGGGCGGCTTCCAGATCGGCCTGGGCTTGAAGAGTAGCTTTGTTGAGAGCAACTTGGTGTTCCTGGATCATAGCTTTGAATTTCTCCTCGTAGTGACGAGATTTGGCGGCTGCAATCATGCCTTGATCGGAGATTGTGATTTCTGCTTCCTTTAGCTTAGATTCAAGCGTTTTGTTAAGCTTGCAGGATTCTTGATATAAATGAACCAAACGCTCAAGACCCTACAAAGGTAAGAGGACAGCGATTAATATTGTTAAATCTTTGAAAATAATGTAAATCGCAGGATATGATATGAGAATACTAACCTGGTTAAGAAAAGAAGTCATAAACCCGCTGGCTTCAATGAACCCGTGCTTCTCATAAGGAAAGGTGTCAGAAATGACAGGGGAATCAGGTTCTTTCCTTTTACGGGAACTGGAACTCCGGGGTTTGGTAGCCGGTGAAGGTTTGGGAATAATGATGGCTTTGGAACTGCTAGGTTTAGATGTGGCTGTGGTCTTGGGGCTAGGTTCTTTCTTGATCTGGATCTGGTCAGAATAGCTGTCCAATTCGTCAAGGTCAAAGACTTCAGGGATCTTAGCTGGTGCTGCATAAAGGGAAAAGTTTTACTCTTTATCTTATCATTATACTGTTTTGACTAATTATTTTGAAAGCAATTCTTACCAGACATCTCGGATGATGAGTATTGACTGGAACTCGGGACGTGTGTGGTGAAAGTCCTGTCTATTGCAGGTAACTGGTAAACAACATAGATTCTCTCTTCTGACTCAGCGGTAGGGGGAGCAACTTCCTTGAAGTTCACTGCATAAAGATAAAAAAGAAGAGTATTAATAGAAGATAACAATCAAATGGTTTATGAGGATATTTATGATCCTACCGGTGGTTAACCACTCCACCGGAAGGCTGGCACCCTCAGCAATGGAGTCTCGTTTGACAAAGAAAAATTTGCGTTGCCATCCGTCTTCGTTTTTGGTGGCCTTGAGAATCAGGGGTTTGCTGGAGGTCGAGAAGAGCAAGAACCGGCTAGAGCCGTGGGATCGGAGGCGATAAGCAATAGGCAAATCCTCGATGCGAAGGCCAGAACAATGGAGATTTTTGATTTGATTAAGTACAATTAGTACTCTCCAAACCATGGGCATGGTTTGAGCAAAAGAGATGCCGGTGGTTCGAAAGAATTTCATCATGAATTCAGGAAAAGGGTATCGAAGACCTAGTGAAAAAGGATATGCTGGAAAACAAACCCATTCAGTGGAAGAAACATCCGATCGGATTGACCGATCGAATGGTCTGAAGACCGTGTTATCAGGGAAAGCGCCGGAAGCTCTTAAAGCTGCAATGTCTGCGTTGTCAAAAGCACAGATCTCCTTTTCGGGATTTTTAAGGAGATTCTGCTGGGTGAAGGTTTCGGCGTCCATTGCGAGTAAGGTGATGTAAATTGATAAAAAGTAAATCGGAAATGGAGGATTACCTGAAGGTTCTGTTGAAGATATCTGCTTTTCAAACAAGAAAAGAGAAGATATAGGGGCGTTGTGGATCTCCATTGAGTAAAAAACGCGTTGGAGGTTACGATGTGATCTTGACCGTCGCTTCGTTTTAAATGTCTTGAGTTATGGGATAAGATTTTTGAAATATATCCGTTGGATTGGTATACCAACCGATATATTTGGGGACAATTGTTAGGGGTCATTTTCTTTGCATACATATCCTGACCAATATCCTGCCTTTGTTTGTTTATTTGTGACCAGGATGCTGGAAGAGGATATTGCTAACATCTTGGGCGATATCCTGAGGTTTATTGAATTAACCACGTGCAGGTTAACGGCTGAGGCTTGCTAACGGTCAAGTGGACTTCTTCTCCTCAAGACTCGGACGAGTTTGTTGAAGGAGAGACGTTGAGCCCGAAAGACCAGGTCTACAACGTTCGATGAAGGAATATTCGGTGGATCCCGAAAGTTTAGGATAGTTTGTTATTTTATCTTTACTATAAATAGGTGGGGGTGGATCAGTTTAAGGCACACAATTTTTCACTAACACTCTCGAACACTTTCACTCTCTAGCTCATTGCAAACACCACACTTGTATTCAAATTTCATTGTAACACGTAGTCGATCCGCACCACATCCTACATCTTGGGCGATACACTTTCTAGCACACTACCTCACTTTACTAATTTGATCACTTAATTGCTTCGGTAATTTTTGACCAAAACAATAGGACTCGAGTATCATAAAATAATCGTTACCTTTCTTAGCCAGCCACTCCTTAAAGTCAGGGCATTCCTTCTGCATGTGTCCTGTCTTTTTACAGAATTTGCAGCGGATACTGCCTAAGGAGTTCTTAGAGCTGGAAGGTGCACTTGTATTAGGATTAGGATTAGGTCTTTGGACTTCTGAAGCATCCTTCCTCTGATAATTGTTCTTCCTCTTCTTAGGATTGGAGGTGGTGAAGTTTGCAACATCAGTAGTGCGATCCATCCTCATACGCTCTTCCTCCTGTACGCACATGGCGACCAGCTCACTCATCGTCCATTTGTCCTTCTGAGTGTTGTAATTGATCTTGAATGCTTCAAAGGACGAAGGAAGCGAAGTAATGATGAAATGAACAAGAAAACCATCACTGATTTCCATTTCCAGCCCCTTCAGCTTATTGGCCATGTCATTCATCATCATGATGTGCTCGCGAATGCCGCTCCTCCCATCATACTTAGTTGTCACCAGCTTGAGAATAAGAGTACTAGCGTGTGCTTTAGACGTCCCTTTGAATTGCGCCTCCACATGTTCCAAGTAGGTTTTAGCATCTTCAGAATCAGGAATGGCTCCCCTGATTGCATTGCTTATGGACTGCTTCATAAACATGAGAGACATGCGGTTACACCTAGTCCACTTATCATGAGTCAACTGCTCAGCAGCAGTACTTTGAGTGGTAAGATCCGCTGGCTTATTCTCTCTTAGAGCATAATCAAAGTCCAGCAGCCAAGAGTAAGCATGAGAGCATCCTTCCATGCAGCAAAGTTATCACCAGTCAAAGGTGGAATCCCGCAATTGGGTGCTGATAGTGGAAATAAGATGAGCAAGTTATGATACTAAGGAAGAAGTCCTAATGTGATCTAAGGGCACGTTAAACTAAGGCAGGCATAAATAATGACCATTTTACATTATGAAGCTGTGATATTGTCTATTACTAACATCAAAATAATAGACTTAGCTAAAAATTCTACTTAAACGAAGACAAAACAGCTTTGGCCAGAAGTGTAATCATTTAAGCATATGTGCAAAATGGTTGTAACAAATCAGCTTTGGCCATAAATTGAAACAATCACTTTAGTTATGCACTTGTTGAGTATGCCATCTATGAATGAATTAAATCAGCTTTGGCCAGAAATTAAGACATTCATGCTTAGGATGCACACACAACATAGCTTTCGTAATACTTGAATGATAAGTAGATGTATCAAGTCAGCTTTGGCCAGAAATGATACATCAAAGGCTCATTCAAGTTAAGCTATTTTGGTTTTGTAAAACATTATCTGATTCCGATTACTTAACTAAGTAGTTACAAAACCAATTATTTAATAGCAAACCACCCGTTA
>JARYGA010025934.1:0-40010 GCA_030545235.1 Helianthus tuberosus | reverse complement strand
AAAGTGCGTAAAGGGTAACCAAAACAGTCATGAACAGGTTTCCTAAGTTAATATGCCTTAAATATGTTGTGATATCAGTATGATACCTTCCATTATGCCCAAAATGAATTTAAAGCCAATTTATGCCCCGAAGGGGTATTATGGTCATTTTAAAGGTTATAAGAGAGATTAAATTTTATTCTGAGTTCCAGGTCTGATATAATTAGTAAAAATGCTTAGTTTAATAAGTTATAATAGTAGGGTATAGCATATATGTGAAATTTACTATTTATAACCAAACTATGCACCGTCGGGGCATTTTGGTAATTTCACATAAGCTTAAAAGGTCAAAATTAGAGAATCTGAGTTTAAAACTTTTCTTTACTGTTAATTTATATAAATTTAATTAAAACATCACTAGGTATCAAACCTTATATGTTAAAAATAGTTTTAACTTATGCCATGCGTTAAAAACGCGTAAAAAGGCGATTTTAAGTGATTTCCAGGTTTTATAAGAAAAACTGATATTTTTATCATTCCAGAAAGCTTAAAATATTTTATTTATCATATAGGATCAGTAGAAAAAGATTTGGTGTCAAAAGGATTTGTAAAACTCATTTTATGGCCAAAAGGGCAAAACCGGCAATTACCGGGTCAAGGCTAGAACCCTATGTTATGCTTAGCCTAAAAATAAATAAAAATCTTCAAAAATCCCAAAATATTATTTTACATCAGTAGGTAAAAAGTTTGGTATCAAAAATTGGGTTTAGATAGGCTTTATGCTAATAACGCCGTTTAATTAATAAAAAGCTTTTCATTTACGCTAATGAGCCTAACTCCTAATCTAAACCTCAAACTGATGTCAAATTTTAGGGACAAGTTTATAAATCAGTAATGAAGGTTTCTATCCTCTCACATTTTCAAAAATTTTGTTTTAAGGTTAAAAGGGCATAATAGTCAACATTTAGGCATTTAACGGAAACATGCATATGAATCGGATAACTAAGGAACCAAGTTGTATAACCTCATAGGGTTACACTAACCTATAACCTGGTCCTAAAGGAATCCTAAGGCATATCTAAACTAAGCTAAATCAGGTCAGAACTGAAAGTCAAAGCAAAAGTCAACTTTTGCGACTTTCGGTTCCGAACCGAGCCTATACTTAGAATTGTCGGATTGAATCATGCTTAAGCATGTTCAACTAATATTTACCAAGTTATTAAAGTGAGAAAACTGATTTTATGGATTTTTTATTAATAGTTACGAAATTTATTTAAAACAAACCCGTTTGACTTTTATTTGACCCGACAATTTAACTAAGTAAACGTGGTAATTAGGAGGTTCCCTTTTGAGGGTTTAACACCTACCTAATTACGGTCACGTAGCCATGTTCGTTGCGAACAATGGCTCAACCGTTTGAAAGTCAAATCGTTTGTCGCAAACGCTTGACTTTTCAGTTTTTAATCGCTAAACAATTAAACTAAGCACGAAAGGATACTTACAAGAGTCCAAAGGACTGGGGGAGGATCTCAAAAGGATTCAAGATCCTCCTAAATAAGAGAATAAGCAGATTTGAAGGAAATGGTGCAAATGAACACCAAATCAATGGGGTATATATAGGATTTAGAGGACCGTTAGGATCTTTCCTCGATAAATGTGATTACATCTAGACCGTACATGTATTACCCATGGTTTTGGCAATCTATGGGTGCTCAAAACAGCCCACAGGTTTAAGAAAACAATGTGCGAAACCAGAAACCCAACTGTTTGAAGAAAACAGCCTATTTTGCAGGTCTGGCAGCTCACGCGGCCCGCGTAGGGAACCCAGGCAGGTTACGCGGCCCGCCTGCAAGTCCACAACAGCAAACGAAGTTCCAAAACTTACAGGAATGGCCCCTGTTAACTTTTAAGGTCCTTTTTGGCATATTTGAGGCCCGTTAAGCTATTTACAAGGCTCTACAATGAAGCCTAAACATAGGGAACATGAACCATGCCCAAAAATATGCCGGATGTCGGTTCGTTTGGCCGTACGGTCATGTTGTTCATCTAATTACGACGAAACGCGAACGGACGCGAAAAACGATCCAAATTACGCGACGAATGAAATTTTATCAAGCCAAACACTAAAATAAAATATTTTAGAGCTTACATAAATTTTTGGGTGTCCGGAGATATTCAGAATGTGAGATATGCGCGAAAATGCAAACTCGTGCACTTTTTGACACTTTTAGTCCCTACATTACTTAAAAGTTTATTTTTGCGCGCGAAACACCTCTAAGCTTATTTCTAAGCCATATAAAGGATAATTCGGGTATGTTTAACTCATGGTCATATTCTGGAAGGTCCGATACCCTACGAATCGACATACTTTTGCAGTTTGACGCAAATAGTCCTTTAATCGCATACAGTAGCGCGAAATGTCGTTTAATGATATCCAAGCCTTCCATGGCCCATATTGATCATTCCCAAGCATATACTTAAATATTACTACGCTCCCGTTTGCTTAAATGGTCACCGAAAGGCGTAGATTCAAAAGTTGACGCTTTAGGTCCCTATATTGCGCAAACTTGCGCATCTCATCATTTAATAGCATTGAAGCCTCATCTAATCCATATTAGGCATTCTTGAAAGTATTATTAAACATCACGATTCTTCGGGTTCGCTAAAAGGTCATTCAGAGGTATAATTAAACATATTGACACTTTTAGCCCCTCTAACTTGCAAAGTTGCGCGTAACTTTACTTATAGGCATAAAAACCTTAGACGGCCAATATTTGGTATTCCCAAGAGTATAATCAAATATCATGAAGCTCCTGGTTTGTTAAAAGGTCAATCAGAGGTAAGAATTAACATGTTGACGCTTTTAACCCTTCATTGCGCAAACTTTCAATTAATTACGCAACGGCTACACTCGATCAATAAGTGGCACATTTGTGAATATAAACATCGTAAGAGGTTATTTAGAAACTTATTTTAGGTATGTTAACACTTCCAGTCTTTTCATAATCAAAGTTTTTGAATTTTCGAAAAATTAGTCCCTTAAATTCAACATTTGACTTCATTAGGGTTTATTACACGTGTCAATACATCATTGGACGTGATTTTATGAGGTGTTACATCCTCACCCCCTTAAAAGAAATCTTGACCTCAAGATTTTCTAAAATGTTGGAAGTACTTTTTGTCGCATAATGGACTTAACTTTTATAGCATATCTGGAGCCTCTCCAAGCTCCCAAGTTGTCCCCTTTAATATGTACATGTATCCTTTTTGGAGCTTCTTAACCTGTCGATCCTCAATTGATACAGGTTTCTCATCATATCATAAATCTTCATATCATTATGTGATAATGCTTCTTGACTTATTGGTGAAACACATCCATAAATCATTAGTGTATAATGCATTGCGAGCTTCGCCAAGCTCCTTAAATAGGTTTTAGCTTATAAGCTATTTGATCTTGATACATTCGATTCCCTCGAACGATTCTATATATTCAGAGCTTAACTAGCCTGATAATTAGCAAATTGGCACACCCTCCCAGGGTGATATCTTTTGTTGAACCTTATTTCTTAACACGAACTTAGGAGGGTTGCTACTCTCATTAATCCTTGATTTTCTGCCGAATACTGGCATCTTACATATGGTTATGGATTCTTATGATCTTATTCGTTGTTTCCAAGGCAACTTTCAGATCCTGATATTTGGACTTACAAATCTTCTGTCTAACAATAGATGTTTAACATTCCATCTATACAAGGTTTCCGAAGGATCAGCCTTGATACTTATATGAAAACTATTATAGAAAAGCTTAAGTTAAGGTGAGATGGTTATTCCAACCACTGCTTAAAACTAATCTTAAGGAATAGCTAATCCTTGCCGTTAGTCGAACAAATCGACGATCTTGGGCAGCTGGTGGAAATTCTTAATTGTTGCCTAATTAAGGTTGCGGTAATTAATGCATAAGCAAGATGAACCGTCTTTCTTTATTGACAATACCGAATTCTCAGAATATTGAGTTAGGCTTTATGAACCTATTTCTTAGAACTTACCTAATCAGGGTTTCGATTCTTCCAATGGTGGTACTAGCCGCCTTGGAGATTTCTTAATAATACAGCCCTAAATGGAATATAAATCTTAACTCTATTTGCCTCTCAGGAGGTAAACAGGGTAATCTTTGGAGAAGATAATCAAGATACAAGGAGGTTACAGAGATTTTCCAAATCTCAGGCTCCAGTTCATCCATCCATTGCTTGTGTCAAATGAGTGACACATTTATGTTACGAGTCCACGAATTTCTTAATCGAAGACCTTTACTTGTACAATTCCATTCTAGATATCTTCTTTGAATACCATTAGTGGACTTTAGTACCATATGACCATCGGAATATCTTTGTGGTCCCATGTATTAAACCTCCATACTGATCAGGCATGGAAGCAATCTATGTAACATATTAAGATACACCAATCCTCATATGGCGTTTTTATCGTACCATCTGGTATTCGTAAACGATAGAGATTAAAGAGATATCAACTATATATGCTGACGCACTTCCTCTAGAGAGAGGATACTTCTAAAATTCTACGACTGAAGGTTTCTGACAGAAACAGAAGAAATGGTTCTTATGATTTCGTCTGTAATTTTTATCTTACACTTAATATCTGGGGTTCTTACGGGAAAATTTCTAAAAGTTTGCTAAGCTTATGATCTTATGGGAGACTTAGCAGTACCTGAACCCAAACGTAACTCTTAGCAATAAAATCCCAATAAGGGATTTATCTGGTGTCATTGTTAACGTGAACTGCCTCTAATCATTCATCAGGAGGGTTAAACGCCTCCATTCTTAATCCTTTTAAACTTAGCTGCAAAATCTTTGACAAATTTTAGGGCAGTCTCAGCTTTGACTGGTTATTTCTTAATCTATATAACGTGAGTAGCTGACGTAGATTCATAATGGATTTACAATGAGTAGGCTTTGAAACTTTAATGTGCCCTCTTATTGCCATTGCTAACCACCAATAATTATTGTATTAAGCTTAGATTTTGGGTAAACTGAATAGAGCACTATCTCAGCCAATGAATTAAAATTTGCAACATACTGTGGATAGTCAAGAACTTTTATGGTGAGAGTCAGAAAATTCTTATTCCATCTTTTTCCATTTCGAGATGCGGATAATAGGTTTTTTTTTAATAAGACCCTTAAAATTTGGTCCATCCCATATTGTATAAGTGGATCTTTCTTGTGGAGTTCATTAATGTCCACACTAATCAAGGGTATTGCCATCGAATGACTGAGATGTATACCTCACCGTGTCCTTTCCAGCATAACCGCTGATACACCTAATGGTTTCTACTTCATTCAACAATTTCCTGCAATCGATGGCCCCTTTTTACTAATGAAGTCTCTTGACTTCCAAGAGACGGAATACTTTTAAGTACATCTTAAAAAGAATGGGCTCCTTGCCATATATGCCTTTGTTGAGTTTATTCTTCGCATTTTAAGTATGAATAGAGCTCTTCTCATGAGCAGCGACATATGTTTTAAGCGAGCAGCATTTGGCTTCTTGAGCCTTTTCATGAATTTTCTTATAGCCTTACTGACAGTTGCGTTAATTACAGTTTTGGAGATTAACTCCATTAACATTAAGGTTCACATTGGATGCACCATTAACATTTATCGCATCTCCAGCATCGCGACTGTTGTTTGTCTCTTCTGAGTTTTCCATACTCGAATCTTTGGTATTAAATACCATATTCAACAAGTACTTAGGTAATCCATACCTAGTGTCTCCTTAATTATCAAAGGCTCACCATAAGGAGTCTTGATAACTACTTGCTTCTTATCACACACAATATGGGCTTGATTTTTAAGACGACCAATTCATTCCTATCACTATATTGAGTCCTTCTATTTTTAATGGAAACAAGGACAGCGGAAAAGAATGATTCCTAATGGATATAAAACATCCATCTAATATTGCTGAAGCAGTCTCTGAGGTATTATCGGCCAATTCTACTTTATACTTGACGCTTAGAGTTTTAACAGGCAGATTTAATGATTTACAAAATCTATTGTCTACGAAAGACTTATCTGAACCTGAATCAAATAATAATCTAGCATGAGCGTTATTGATAAAGAAAGTACCTGTCGTTACATTGTCATCCTGAATAGCCTCTTGAGCATCCATTTGAGAGCTTCCAGCTTTTTTCTTCTTAGCCTCCCCAGGCTTCTTGGTTTTATTTGGGCAATTCGTCTTGATGTGCCCTATTTCATTGCAACCATAGCAGGTTGCGTCCTTTATGTCTTGGCACTCCAAGGTCTTGTGCCCTTCCTTATTACAAATCTCACAAGGCCTAGCTTGTGACTCCAAAGTGCATTTCCCTTTAGTTGCCTTCTTTGGGCAACGGGTCTTTATGTGCCCCTTCTCGCCACCACCATAGCATGTGGCGTCCATCAAGTCCTTGCATTCATGGGTCTTGTGATCCATCTCTTTACAGATGACACATCCCTTGGTCTGCTCATAGAAACATTTTCCGAAGTGCTTCTTCCCGCAAGTTTTACATTTGGGTTTTGCTTCCTTTGGCTTGAACTGGTCATAGTTTGAACCGGTCTTACCCTTTTTGTAACCTTTATTTGGGGTATTATCACACTTTCTCTTATGTTCCTTTAATATACGGTCCATGGCTTTGTTTACGGCTGTATCCAACATAGCCTGTAACTCGGTGCCCGTTAAGTTCAGTCTTGCATTATCATTCTGATCAACTGGATGATTGTGAGCTTCAGATGAGTCGGCCATGGTGAAGCTTTGAAGGCTACAAACCAAGTAGTAATCATTTGTTTAATTATATAGTGAATTGTCGAATTTGATGATTAAATAGCCACGGTGCAAATAAACCATATAGGCCAATAGATAGTATTTAATTTATTTGATTATGTTTTGCCTAGGTTTTTAAATAAACCATCTTTGGCGTTTAAACGGAATATAATCCTTCATTTTTATTAAACAGGGGACATAAGTCACGACCGTCAATGTCGTACTGACATTTTGTATATAGCACAAGGGCTTGTTCCAAAGGACTTTTTGATGGCATAGATACCTTGTCTCTAGGGAAACTTTAAAACATAATCGATGATTCCTTTGGATCGGAAATTTCATAGTTCATTGTCTTGACAAGAAGTTATGAAATAAAACTATCTTTTTCATGTATACATCTTTGCCCGAAGGTATTCATCCCAATGGATGTTTTGATGTGTTCATCATGTTCGACGTTTATTAGCCATGATTCCTCTTGATCATTTACGCTAAATAAGGGGTTTGGAAATTCCTAATATGAAGATGACAAGTGTGATTTTATCGCATCACTGTTTTCGGGAGTGTTAACATGTTTTTAGATGTTAACAAGGATCCGAATTTCTTTTAAACAAGTCTTACCCTCATAGCTAGGTCTTTAATGACATTCAAGCTAGGTTATACCTTTTAAGATTCTTTTTAATATGTATATTGGCAGAAAAGGAATGATATTTTGATTTATTTCGGATATTTTATTCAGGATTTTCATTATAATTATCCTAAACTTAATTAAAATATAACTATGGCACAAAAGGCCAAGTCACAAGGGCAACTTTAAATTATAAACCATGATTTTGTAGAATCAAGGTATTTAGGCTTGAACGTTGTTCATGCCTTTTCATGACAGGGAGTTGTAGGCTACGACTGTCTTTTGTCTTATATGATAATGAATACGGCCTGTAAGCATTACATCCCTAATGGATGCTTAATTCACCAATTAAGAAAGGATTTCGGGAGAATCTAGCATAAGGATGATTTATGTGATTGAATCATATTTTCAAGGAAAGTTAACATGTTTACAGGTGTTAACAAGGATTTGAATCTTTTGAATAGGTTTTACCATCTTGGCCTAGTCTGAAAAGACATATAGGCTAGGTTATCCCTTTAAGATTCTTTTAATATTTAACGCAGAGCAATCCTAAATTAAGATATTAATAAAGATCTGAATCTAATTGAGGGACTACCATCTTGGCCTTGTCTTAAGATGACACATGGGCTAGGTCTTGTCCTTTTAGATTTTGTCATTTTATTATAATGGCAGATCTTATAAAAGGAATGTTATTATTTCATATTTTATGTTCATATGCGATGATAAATAAATTTAGATAAAACATTCCAATGATTTTTAAAAGAGGTACAGAATTGCCCTGAACGGGACTTGAAAGGAATAATGTTGTCCATGAAGGGACTAAAGATAAGTATGCCCTTATAAGGACTTACTAAGGAAACGAACTTCAGCAAAAGGAGTTTCTTCTTCATTTTATTTCTGAATGTTTTCTCCTTGGTTGCACGTTAATCCTAGTTGCAGTACGAAGCTCGGCCTTTCCTAGGCTTCAAATGGGGAGAATTTCCATTACGGCTTCTTTGCTTGGCGACAGATTAAAATATATAGAATTGAAAGCAATAATTCTCCAAATAGAGATGAGAGTATTCCAATGTTAAGTCTAGACTCAGAAGATCAAGGAATGTGCTACTGTGTCATTGAGATTAAACCCAAAAGGCTAGTGTTTAATTCACTCAATGTTGGCTCTGATACCAACCTGTCACACCCCGATATTTCCACGTATTATCGGTGGGCCCGGTGGGGAGTATCGTGACGTAGTTGATATCATCATAGTCAAACAACACAATTTAAATGCACAGCGGAAGCAAAAGATAAATATATTACAATCCGATATAAAGTAATATCAAAGTATTACAAACGGAATGTAAAGGATCCACAGGCGGATCAAATAAAAGATAATTGTTCAACTGATTTTAACATCTAAGCTTGTGAGACTCTTTATTGATGCTAGGAGTAGCCAGCCTATTCCGATTAGTACCCGCACTTAGCCTTTTTGGGAAAATACGTCAGTTTACACTGGTAAATACAATTTAACTGGCTCATTTTGAAAACGTTTAAAAAAATTGATTTGAATGCACATGGCACAAAACTTTTTATAACTTGAGATATAATTATTTATATATATAAACTTGTAAAAGAATTACACATTCGTTATACGTTCAGTAGCCGGATTGACGCCGGGTTAAAGATTAATAGACACACCACATGATATAGTCCCGCGGTGGGTTATTCCCGTAACCGCCTTATTATTTATATATGCACTGTCGGGTGTACGCCTACACCCCGTGCTTAGGTCGTGGCCATTTCTTAAAATGATGCCAAGGATATCCGGGACATGGTCATTAACCCCCCAAAGGCTTTAAGCAGGCAAAACAATCTAAACGGGACATTTCAATAATTTAACCTTCATACAATTAAAAATTAAACGCCTGACCAAGCGGTATTTTATATACCGTACCCCAAGCCCGTATAAGGGAAAATAAGTTAAAAGTATTTACCTGAGCAAATTATTCAATTTATCTCAACCGTATTCAATCAGAAAATGCAGATAGCTTTTACTAGGCTCCTAAATCTGGAACGAAGGTTTTTAATAACCTATTAGATTCCTAACGGGTCTGAATTAAGCCTATGCTTAGACCGGTTAGTTTTAAGGGAAGATATACGGTTCAAACGCAAGATTAAGCGATGACCGGTTTACAATGTGGTTTAGACCCGACAAGCTTGTATACTTGTGTAATAAGGGTAAACTAAACACATTCTGGATTTTTAGATGAAAATGATATGGTTTGACCCGTTTCGGCTAATATATGCAAACTAGTTACATAAGCCGATCCGAACGCGAAAAGTGCGTAACGGGTAACCAAAAGAGTCATGAACAGGTTTCCTAAGTTAATATGCCTTAAATATATTGTGATATCATCAGGATACCTTCCATTATGCCAAAAACGAATTAAAAACCAATTTATACCCCGAAGGGGTATTTTGGTCATTTTAAAGGTTATAAGAGAGATTAAATTTTATTCTGAGTTCCAGGTCTGATATAATAAGTAAAAATACTTAGTTTAATAAGTTATAACAGTAGGGTATAGCATATATGTGAAATTTACTATTTATAACCAAACTATGCACCGTAGGGGCATTTTGGTAATTTCACATAAGCTTAAAAGGTCAAAATTAGAGAATCTGAGTTTAAAACTTTTCTTTACTATTACTTTATATAAATTTAATTAAAACATTAGTAGGTATCAAACCTTATATGTTAAAAATAGTTTTGACTTATACTATGCGTTAAAAACGCGTAAATAGGCGATTTTAAGTGATTTCCGGGTTTTATAAGAAAAGCTGATATTTTTATCATTCCAGAAAGCTTAAAATATTTTATTTATCATATAGGATCAGTAGAAAAAGATTTGTGTCAAAAGGATTTGTAAAACTCATTTTATGGCCAAAAGGGCAAAACCGGCAATTACCGAGTCAAGGCTAGAACCCTATGTTATGCTCAGCCTAAAAATAAATAAAAATCTTCAAAACTCCCAAAATATTATTTTACATCAGTAGGTAAAAAGTTTGGTATCAAAAATTGGGTTTAGATAGGTTTTATGTTAATTACGCCGTTTAATTAATAAAAAGCTTTTCATTTACGCTAATGAGCATAACTCCTAATCTAAACCTCAAACTGATGTCAAATTTTAGGGACAAGTTTATAAATCAGTAATGAAGGTTTCTATCCTATCAAAATTTCAAAAATTTCATTTTAAGGTTAAAAGGGCATAATAGTCAACATTTAGGCATTTAACGGAAACATGCATATGAATCGGATAACTAAGGAACCAAGTTGTATAACCTCAGATGGTTACACTAACCTATAACCTGGTCCTAAAGGAATCCTAAGGCATATCTAAACTAACCTAAATCGGGTCAGAACTGAAAGTCAAAGCAAAAGTCAACTTTTGCGACTTTCGGTTCCGAACCGAGCCTATACTTAGAATTGTCGGATTGAATCATGCTTAAGCAAGTTCAACTAATATTTACCAAGTTATTAAAGTGAGAAAACTGATTTTATGGCTTTTATATTAATAGTTACGAAATTTATTTAAAACTAACCCGTTTGAATTTTATTTGACCCGACAATTTAACTAAGTAAACGTGGTAATTAGGAGGTGCCCTTTTGAGGGTTTAACACCTACCTAATTACGGTCACGTAGCTATGTTCGTTGCGAACGATGGCTCGACCTTTTGAAAGTCAAAGCGTTTGTCGCAAACGCTTGACTTTTTGGTTTTTAATCGCTAAACAATTAAACTAAGCACGAAAGGATACTTACAAGAGTCCAAAGGACTGAGGGAGGTTCTCAAAAGGGTTCAAGATCCTCCTAAATCAGAGAATAAGCAGATTTGAAGGAAATGGTGCAAATGAACACCAAATCAATGGGGTATATATAGGATTTAGAGGACCGTTAGGATCGTTCCTCGATAAATGTGATTACATCTGGACCGTACATGTATTGCCCATGGTTTTGGCAATCTATGGGTGCTCAAAACAGCCCACGGGTTTAAGAAAACAATGTGTGAAACCAGAAACCCAGCTGTTTGAAGAAAACAGCCTGTTTTGCAGGTCTGGCAGCTCACGCGGCCCGCGTAGGGAACCCAGGCAGGTTACGCAGCCCGCCTGCAAGTCCACAACAGCAAACGAAGTTCCAGAACTTACAGGAATGGCCCCTGTTAGCTTTTAAGGTCCTTTTTGCATATTTGCGGCCCGTTAAGCTATTTACAAGGCTCTAAAATGAATCCTAAACATATGGAACATGAACCATGCCCAAAAATATGCCGAATGTCGGTTCGTTTGGCCGTACGGTCACGTTGTTCGTCTAATTACGACGAAACACGAACGGACGCGAAAAACGATCCAAATTACACGACGAATGAAATTTTATCAAGCCGAACACTTAGATAAAATATTTTAGAGCTTACATAAATTTTTTAGTGTCCGAAGATATTCAGAATGTGAGATATGCGCGAAAATGCAAACTCGTGCACTTTTTGACACTTTTAGTCCCGCATGACTTAAAAGTTTATTTTTGCCCGCGAAACACCTCTAAGCCTATTTCTAAGCCATACAAAGGACAATTAGGGTATTTTTAACTCATGGTCATATTCCGGAAGGTCCGATACCCTACGAATCGACATACTTTTGCAGTTTGACGCAAATAGTCCTTTAATCGCACAAAGTAGCGCGAAATGTCGTTTAATGATATCCAAGCCTTCCATGGCCCATATTGATCATTCCCAAGCATATAATTAAATATTACTACGCTCCCGTTTGCTTAAATGGTCACCGAAAGGGTAGATTCAAAAGTTGACGCTTTAGGTCCCTCTATTGCGCAAACTTGCGCATCTCATCATTTAATAGCATTGAAGCCTCATCTAATCCATATTAGGCATTCTTGAAAGTATTATTAAACATCACGATGCTAGGTCATTCAGGGGTATAATTAAACATATTGACACTTTTAGCCCCTCTAACTTGCAAAGTTGCGCGTAACTTTACTTATAGGCATAAAAACCTTAGACGGCCAATATTTGTGCACATCTTGTGCACAGGATACTGGTGGATAATGGTAGCTCCGTCAACATTATTCAGTTAGAAACGCTGAAAAGGATGAATGTATCCCCGATGGACATCACTTCAAAATCCACTGTACTTGTTGGGTTCAGTGCAGAGGCCAAGAATTTTGTGGGAGAAATAAAGCTGCCGGTATATGTTGAATGAATCATCTCAATGCAACGCTTCTGTATCATGGACTCCTTATCCTCCTACAATATTATATTGGGTAGGCCATGGATCCATGTCATGAAAGTTGTGCCTTCAACCTATCATCAGTGTATCAAGATCGCTACCCCTTGGGGGGTTGTGAAGGTGGAAAGTGATCAACAAGAGGCAAAAGAATGTTATTCTTCCTCGATGAAATCCTCAACAAAGACCAAAGCGGGATAGCAATTAAAGATGCGAGCCCAGGATATCGTGGAGGCTTCAGAGCAGGATGTTAAGAAAATTATCCTGGACCAGGATAATCCAGATATCTCGGTGCTCGTAGGAACCAATATCCCTCAGGATATTGAAAATCAATTGACTAACTTTTTGAAATGCAGGATGTCAACATTCGCATGGAAGCATGAGGATATGACAGGTATTTTTAAGGATGTTATAACTCACAAGCTTGGAATTGACAAGTCTTTCAAGCCTGTTCAGCAAAAGAGAAGGAAGTTTACTCCAGAATGTAACATGATTATTCAAGAAGAGGTTGAAAGATTACTAAAATCCAAGATGATCAGGGAAGTCAAATTTCCCAAATGGCTAGCAAATGTGGTCGTTGTTTAAAAGAAGCATGGGAAATGGAGAGTTTGTGTAGACTACACAGACTTGAACAAAGCTTGCCCTAAAGACCCATTTCCTCTACCTCATATAGACTCAATGGTGGATGCAACTGCCGGTCATGAGATGTTAACCTTTATGGATGCATCCTCAGGATTCCAGCAGATCCAAATGGAACCTTCGGACCAAGAGGATACTGCTTTCATGACACCAACAGGTATTTATTGTTACACTGCTATGCCTTTTGGTTTGAAAAATGCAGGTGCAACGTACCAAAGACTGGTGAACATGATGTTTAAAGACAAACTGGGGGACACCATGGAGGTGTACATTGTTGATATGGTGGTAAAATCCAAGAAGGCTGAGGATCATCTTCGGGATACTGAAGGAGCATTTGATATCCTGGGCCAGTACAATATGAAGCTAAATCCCGCCAAATGCCATTTTGGAGTGGGGCATGAAAGTTTTTAGGATATATTGTAACACCCCAAATTTCGTATGTTATAAAATAATATTATTTTCGTGATGCTAAATAACAGAAAACGGTAACCGTAAAATGGTACCGTAAGAAAATGTTAGTAAGTTTAGATATATGTGTGTAATTAAGTTAAACAAAGAAAAGAGACCAAGTTAGTATGTTTAAATTACTATATATATATATATATATATATATATATATATATATATATATATATAGTATGTTACAAGAAATAACTAGGAGTGTGAACCTAGTTAGAATGTGAATTAGAACTTTAACTAAAAGGAATAAGTTTTTAGTCATTTAAAAATAAGTGTTCATATGTGAGGTATTGAAGGTGTGAAGAATGAAAGTTAAATTGATAAAACAAAAAAAAATATTCCACACATACACTGTGCGTGGTGGGTGTCGCCAGGAACAAGAAGGGAAGAAGGGTTTTCCCTCATCTTCACAAAATCAGGAAAATTGAAGGGAAATCATGGCTTAAATCACTGCATGAACACACAGAATCGTTCATCTAAGCTAGTCTAACAAGAGGTAAGTTGAATTTTATGATTTAATGAACTTTCATAAGTGGGTTACAATCAATCAGTGAAATTGAATGAAATTAAGTATGAACATTTGATAGAATCATTATATAAAAGTTGAATTATACTTGAATTTTGATGTTCTTTATGATTAGAAGTGAAAACCCCCTTAGAGTAGGAGTGTTATGAGATGTAATGAGGAATTCTTGTGTAAATTAGTATAAGGGTTATGTATGATGATATTCATAATGATAACTTGTTAGTTGGAATTGAATTAGATGGAAGGATATATGAAATTCGATTGAGTTTGATGTTCTTGTTAATCTTGATGTGATTTAGTAAAATTATGCATATGATACTTGTACATTATGCTTTGAAAATGGTATGCACACCAAGTGTTTGATGAAATGCATAAGTGAGATTATTAGTTGAGATTGGATGTAAATAACGAATGAATATGCATAGGATGTAGACATGATGTATTTAGTAATAAAATATCATGAGAAGTATGTTCTTGATGAAATTCTATATGTGAAAGTAGTTCATTTGTGAATAAGTAGAAGTATATTCTAAGAATGTGCTATATGCTTGATTGATGTAACGCTTTAATCGTTTGTGGGATTCGGGTGATGAAACAGAACCTGTCAAGAAAGTTACAGCCGAATTTAATTGGCTGTAACCGGGTCAAATCTTGTCAAAAACTTATGTTTATTGAGTTTTTGATGAACTTCCAGGAAAAACCTTTCAAACCCAACTGGAATTGCATTTTTTCGACAAAAAATGAACGTTTTATGAATTTTTCCGTATCGAATGCCAGGCTGCATTTTCTGGCAGAATTTGCAGCCCATTACGAATGTCATAACTCAATTTAGGAATTGAGTTATGATCTCAAATTTTTAGTGTATGTAGCTTTAGGTGATTAGAAAAATCTCCAACTGGAATTTCGTCAATCGGATAAACGAGGAATTTTAAATGAATTTTTCCGTAAGCTGCAGTCAGAAGTGACGAATCTGATTGCAGCTTAGTAAATGAATTTTTATAAATTTTGGTAGAGAGTTAGACTCTAAAAATTTAACACAATGATAACCCCTCCGAGGGGCATGTCGCATAAAAAGATTGTAATTTTTGCAAGCTCGTAAGTACAGTAAACAGACGTCCCCAAACAGCCTATTTTCAGTGAAATAAACTATACATGTTAGTGAATGAATGATTAATGCAAGTTGAATATGAAATTATGCAAATGTATGCTCGTTATCAAGTACAATGATGTATGTTAACAAGAATGTGTTGATGATAACCTGAAAGCGTATGAGCCATGTCAACATGGACACGGGCATGGAAGGGCAATGGGTCAAAGGTAAATACGGAAGCTATGCATGAACTCGGACGCACGAGGTAAGTGATTTCCGTAATCACTTCTTATTTTCTTTAAGTAAGGTACCGTTAGTTAATTGAGCATGGTGATGATTGAAGTTTGATATGGTTTTGGTTGTATGAAATCGGTAATTTTAGCTAAGTAGACCGAACGGGACAATATAAAGTTGTAATGATATGACGGATTGATGTCTAAGTAATGCTACGGTATTGTAACCGGCTAATGGGTAGAATTGCACATAAGTGCGCCAACCGAGAATGGGGACTTAGGTTAATGGTCAAAAGACTTAGCTTTTGACCTTAAATAAAAGAATGGTTTAACAAAATACGAACGGGTCGAATAAATGTGCATAAACTTCATAATGCTAATGAAACGCGTAAAGATTAAGGACCCGGGTAAGGAAGTTTAGCCCATAATGTAAGGACAAGTCTTACGGACAACTAGAAATAATTGTGAGCAATTTGATTGAGGAATGTCCGAGATACGCAAGTTTTAATAATAAAATATGAATGGGTTGAATAGACGAAATGAGTATGTAGAGCCGAAGGCTTTAAGTTAAGATGTTTCCTTGTTTGGATATTATATTACAAGCTCATATGTTAGAAAATCGATTTACCAACGCATAGGAAAAAGAATCATGTTAATCGGATTCGTAGATCAAAAGTTATGAAAATTGTAAGTCGAAAATACCCTTGGAATTCATAGCTGGGAATTTACAGCAGCAAATTGAAAGTTTCTATCGAAATAGGGCTGTCGCGCTACGCGACGGCTGTCGCGCCCAGCGGCCGCCCAGGGTAGGGGCTGTCGCGCCCCGCGAGCGCGAGTCAGCTGTTAAATTTTGGTTTTCTTGTTTGATTTCGCATCCATACTCGATGTTTTAATGATTTTTGATGTCCCTTAACATATATTAAAGCTGGTTTGAAACACGAGTGATGTTATGAGCCTCCGGATAATGAAAGTATGTATTTTTCTTTCGTGTTAGAGAAGAAAGATTATAAGTAATCGAGACTAGAAATGAGTGGGCATGCAGTATGGTAAGTATAAAATTTATATCACGGAAGTTGTGATTATGATAAGAAATGCGAGATTAAGTGAATAAAAGTAGTAAGCGAGGGCTCGCATCTATGTGTGTGTATGTGGATGTGTGCGTATGTATGTAGGTGTATATGTTGTAGGTATGTAGGAATTAGGAACGTATACGTTTGTGGATGCGAGATGTTATAAGTATATGAAGGAATGGTTTGGATTGGTTTCATTATGTTCTAGCATTAATGATTGCAAATCGTGTGTTTGAGATTGGAATGAAATGCAGGTACATGAACACCAGGTTCATGAAGTATCGAAGTCGAATTCGGAACAAGAAAATACGAAAGGATAGTTGAATGAATTAAAGTTCCCACTGTTAAATGTTATTCAATATTAGACTATATGAGAATCATGTCGTATGATGTTGTTAATGACTAATGGTTATGATGTATGTGATGTCCACAGGTATTGCACGGATTACCGCTACCACTACCAAAGATAAGCAAGCGTTGATCGAGTCACGGAGCAAGGGTTGTACAGAAATATGTATTGTCTTGAAGCGTTAATTTAATGTGGTTATTGTAAATCCCTTTTGTAAATGTTTATCATTTGTATTTGAGCCTTTAAGTAAGTAATGTGTCTAAATAAGAAAGAAATTTTTGGGCTCATATTTTTCCGCTGTGTCATATTTATGTTCTTACAAGTTGGTCTTACAGGGAATCGTTCATTATACGAACGGGTCATGCCCGAATTTTTGTAAATAATAATACTTATTTTGGAGTAAGAAATATGGGCGTTACATATATGGTGACTAAAAGGGGGATAGAAGCAAGCCCGGAACAGATAAAAGCTATCCTAGATATCAAGTCACCCTCCAACATGAAAGATGTACAAAGACTGACAGGGCGAGTAGCAGCATTAAACAGGTTTATATAAAGATCATCGGAAAAATGCAAGGAATTCTATGATATCCTGAAGAAGAATAAGAAATTCGAATGGGGGGAAAAGCATGAAGCAGCCTTGCAGGAATTGAAGCAATATCTTTCAACTGCGCCTCTATTAATGAAGCCCGAGGATGGTGAACCATTATCCTTGTATCTTGCTATATCAGGGAATGCAGTAAGTGTTGTTCTGGTAAAGGATCATGAAGGTCAGCAGTATCCTGTCTATTATGTTAGCAAAAGTTTATTAGATACTGAAACTAGATATTCTCACCTAGAAAAGTTGATATTGGCCCTAGTTATGGCATCAACTAAGCTTAGACATTATTTTGAGACACATAGGATTCATGTTAAAACTAATTATCCTGTTAAAATGTGCTTAGGAAACCTGAGATGTCGGGTAGGATGGCTAAGTGGTCAGTAAATTAAGTGCCTATGATCTAGTATATGAACCTAGAAATGCTATAAAATCTCAGGCTCTAGCAGACTTTGTGGCTGATTTCAGTAGTGATATGCAAAATGAAGTAGACCTAGAAGTACATCAACTAGGAGAAATCTTAGAATCCTGGACATTATATACTAATGGTGCATCTAATGTGGTATACTACTAAAATCGCCACAGGGGGACATATTACCTCAAGCTAATGAAGTAGAATATGAAGCTTTGATTGCAGGATTAGAGTTGGCCAGGAGTATGAATATTAAGAATTTACAAGTATATGTTGATTCCTTGTTGATTACTAACCATTTTAATGGATACTATGCAGTCAAAGGTGAGAGGTTAATCGAGTATCTTGAAATTCTCAAAAAAATAGCAGGATATTTCGATGTTTTTACACTTGAACAGGTGCCAAGAGAGGATAATGCTGAAGCGGATGCCTTGGCAAACTTAGGATCATCAATCAGAATACCAAAAGGAACTCAGATACCAATACTATATATCCTATATCCTGCGATGGATCTTTTCAAATCTCAGGATAAGGAAGTAGCAAGTATCCAGGATCCTGATGATAAGTATCCTGAGGAGGATCTTAAGTCCTGGACGGCCCCAATCATGAAATACCTCAGAGAAGGACACATCCCAAAGGATGAGAATCCTAAGGCTTTTAGGATGAAGGTATCTCGATTCACCATTATAAATAATGTTCTATATAAGAAATCTCTGGCAGGTCCATACTTGAGGTGTTTGGAGGATCCTGAAACCAAGGAGGTACTTCAGGATATACACGAAGACGAATGTGGCAACCATACTGGGGGCTAATCATTATACTCAAAGGTTTTAAGAACATGATACTTTTGGCCAACGATGAGGAAAGATGTTGTAGAATATGCTCGAATATGTGATGTGTGTCAAAGGCACAGCAATATACTGCATCAACCTGCTGAACCACTATATCCTATTGCTTCCCCTTGGCCATTCATGAAATAGGGTATGGACATAGTGGGAAAGTTTCCAAAGGCTCCAGGAGGAAAGGTTTTTATGCTGGCAATGACAGATTATTTCTCCAAGTGGGTTGAAGCTGAAGCATTTGTTCAAGTCAGAGACCAAGAAGTAGTATCCTTCATAAAGAGGAATATCTTGACTAGGTTTGGGATAACAGCTGAGATAATTTGTGACAATGGCTCTCAGTTTATCAGTAAAAGGACTACCGATTTTTGCAAGAGTTGGGGAATCAAAATGATCACATCTACTCCGGTACACCCTCAAGCGGATGGGCAAGCAGAATCGTCAAACAAGATAATAGTCAACAATTTGAAGAAAAGATTGGGAGCTAAGAAAGGAAGATGGGCAGAAGAACTACCCTTTGTTTTATGGGCTGATAGGACAACAGTAAAAAGTGCAACTGGGCAAACCCCATTTTCCTTAGTATTTGGAGCAGAAGTAGTGATCCCAACGGAGATGGTGATACCTACCACAAGATCCAACCTCCGGGATCCTGAAAAGAATCCTGAAGCTCTATGCCAAGAATTGGATACTGTCGATGAAACAAGGGATGCGGAAAGGTTAAGGATGGCAGCATACCAACAGAGGATATCCAAAGCATATAACAAAAACCTAAGGACTAGAAGGTTTTAAGTTGGAGATTGGGTACTAAGGAAAGCTTTTTCAGAATACCACTAATTATGCCGATGGAAAGTTAGCTCCAAAATGGGAAGGACCATATGAGATTGAATCGGAATCTGGTAAAGGAGCATACAGACTTAAGAATATGGAGGGGGATATACTGCCAAGATCCTGGAATGCTATACACCTGAAAGCCTATTTCAAGTGAGTTTAGAATCTAATTTCTAATTCAGGATGGTATGAATTCTATCTCTCTTAAACTTATTTGATTTTATTTATTCTTTCGAACTCATTACTGACTTAAGCATCGGAGGGGTGTTAGCCAAGCTAACATCCACCTTAGTTTGAAGGTGTTTTGCAGAATATGCTTCGGGATATGGCTCCAGGATAAATACTCAGGATCGAAAGATTAGAGGATTGGCCCCATCTCTCACGTTTAAGGGTTCCTGATCCCTTTTAAGGTTTAAAGGTATTCACCTTTCTCTTGAATTGGGTTTAAACACCCCACCTGGAGTGCAAGTTATCTGGGAATAGTTCAAGATAGCAGGACCAGTCCATGTAAAAGAGGCTGACAATTTCGTTATTTTTGGTTATATCCTAGATCCTAAAGGTATATGAGGATTGATCACCCTCTCTCATGAAAGGGTATTTTCATACTCTCTAAGGTTTAAAGGTTTTCACCTTTCTAAGTCTTGGAGTTTATACACTCCCGCCTGTAGCGCATGAAAATTTGGGATTATCCCCAGTATGCTTAGGGTTTATCCCCAGAACGTTGAGGATCTATCCCCAGGATATTTAGGGTCTATCCCCTGTAATACTAAAGTTGTATACAAGTGTGAAATCAGTTACGATTGATGCACAACAATTCCTAGGTATTTGAAAACAACATGTACAGGGAACATTCCTACTAAGGCATTCTGAATAATTCAAAGGATCAAATTTGGACTTGGTTCACTAAGTTTCCCAGATTGGGGACATTTTCGATGGAAAGGTTGCAAGAGGATTGGAGTTTAAGGATTGAGATATATTCTGGTATGATCTATCCTTTTTGTCTAAGTTTAAGGGTTGAGTTTAAAAGCCTTATTCAAATTATCTAAGTTTTTTGAAACTATGCTTGACAAAAATCTTGATGAAATAATTGTGAGTATCCTGACCAGGATGTACTCTCAGGATATTTGGTCAGAATATTTGAAATACTATACTAAGACTAAAAATAGAAACTACATTCAAATCAAAACAAGCTTTGCAAAATAAGAATGAACAACAATGAATAAGGCCAAAAAAGGGTTAGTTTATTAATAATGCAAAAGGTTGTGCTTTTGGTTTCATCTCAAACCGAGACCCATCCACTAAAAGCACAATTAGTTTTTAACCATATCTACTTAACAGTTGAAGGTTTCGTCGTGAAACCAAATACCCATCCACCTCCAACTATTATATTGTTCAAAATAAAGCGTACTAATAATTGATGACCAAGGGCTTCGTCCTGAAACTCAGGATCCCTCCACCTTTGGCCATCACATTGTCTAAGTGCAGGAAAGTAAATTGTTTAACAGACATAAAAGATAAATTGTTCAACAACCACAAATCATCAAATTTAAAAAGCGGGCTCCGGCCTAGGCATGAATATCCATCATCGCCCACTTCGCTGCTTTCAAGGAGCAGCACCTTCTTCAACCTCAGCATTTCCTCCAGCACCCGCACCGCACCAGCATCACCGTCAGGATTCTTCTCAGCATCACCACCAGCATCAGCCGCTTCCTCTGCCACCTTGGAAGGCTCCTCACCCGCAGGCTTAGTAGGATACTCCATAGGATTACCTCCGAGATCCTTTAATTTCGCCTCCCAAGCCTTAACATTCCAGGAGGGGCATTCAAGGCCCATGGCTTTAGCCTCATAAGCCATCTTTAATCTAGCTTGAAGGAGGGAAATTACAACAGACCCTTTAAGGCCTTCTCGGTAGGTGTTCATATCCTGTTGGTATTGGAGATGGGTGGCGTCTAGCTTGGCTTGGGCATCCTGGTTAGCCTTGTTGAGAGCAGCCTGGTGTTCCTGGATCATCGCCTTGTATTTGTCTTCATAATGCTATGACTTGGCGGTGGAAATTGCTGCTTGGTCTGCAACAGTGGTCTCTGCCTTCTTCAGTTTGCTCTCTAGCATCTTGTTCAAACCACACGCATCCTCATAAAGGAACACTAGCCGCTACAGACCCTGCAATCAAAGGAACGGGTATCAATATATGAGTATATATATTCAGTATATATGTGCAGGATATAGAATAAGGATACTAACCTGATTGAGGAAGCCGATCAAGAATTGTTGGACACTATAAACCCATGATTCTCGAATGGGAATACGTCGGATGTAGCAGGAGAATTTGGTTCCTTCCTCTTACGTGAGCTAGGACCACGAGACTTGGAGGCTGTAGAAGGTTTGGGAGCATTGGCGGTTTAGGATTAGTTTCTTGCTTGACTTGCGCAGGGCCGGAATAACTATCTAACTCATCAAGCTGGAAGCCTTCAAGATTTATGACTGGCACTACATAAAAGAGAGAAATACTTAACTTTTGAATACTTATAAACTGTAATTAGTCTAATATCTATAAATGTACTTACCAGACATTTCGGAACTTGATCTTTAACTCAAACTTGTGAAGGACAGGGAAAAGGTTCTCTCACTCTCGGGGAGTCGATAGATATCCTTGATCCTTTGGTCTGATTATGCGCTTGGAGGGGCTAGCTCTTTGAAATTTGTTGCACAGGAAATAACGATATCAGTTTAGGATATAGTTTCAGGATATATTTGGGGATATTCCTAAAACCCTAAATCCTACCAGAAGTCGACCATTTCACCGGCAGGTCAAAACCCTTAGCAATGGAATCCCTTTTTACAAGAAAGAACTTTCGTTCCCACTGATCCTCATTCTTTGTGGCCTTAAGAATAAGGGGATTCTTGGAAGTTGAAAAAAGGAGAAAACGGCTATTGCCGTGAGAACGGAGACGATATGCGATAGGAAGATCCTCGGTGCAGAGATCAGTAATATGACGAGATTTGATTTGGTCTAACACCACTAAGACTCGCCAAACCATAGGCATGGTCTGGGCATAACTAAGGCATGTGAGTTCAAAGAAACGGGAGATAAAGGCTGGAAAAGGATACCGGAGTCCCAAGGAAAAAGGGTAAGCTAAGAAACACACCCATTCATCGGAAGCTACGTCCGATCGGACCTCTCGGTCGAACGGACGGATGATCGCACTGGCGGGAAAAGCACCGGAATCTTTTAAAGCAGCAATATCGGCATTATCAAAGGAGCAAACCTCTTTTTTAGGTTATTTGAGAAGATTTTGGCTTTCAAAGGACGGGATTGAGTAGGCTATACATGATCTTGTTCGAGAGGCCATGGGGGATCTTAACAAAGAAAAAGAAGAAAAACAGAAAGGAAAGGGAAGGAGAGTACCTGAAATTAGCTTGGAGTGTTATGATCATGATGCGAATGACTTGGGTAAATATAGGCTGAATATAGGGGTATTGAGTAAATACCGCGTTGGAAGTTGCAGCTTGTCATTCCAACCGGCTAATCAACTTAAGTGCCTCGATCCAAGAGATAAGATTTAAAATATTTCCGTTTGAATCAGGGATTCCAACAGATATATTTTGGGGACAATTGTTATGGGTGGTTTTCTACTCATATATCATGGATTATATTCTGACTGTGTTACTTTTGATTGTGATCAGGATATTGGTAACATCCTGATGCAGTATCCTGGTAATGACTAATTATTCACGTGCAGATTAGCAAGGAATGTTTATAATGGTCAAGAGGACTGCTTCTCCTGAAGACTCGGACATGATGGTTAAGAAGAGAACGTTGAAGCCGCAAAGACGGGGTCTCCAACGTTCTAAAAGGAATATTCGGAGCATCCCACATTCTTAGGATAGTTTGTTATTTCCTTTTGCTATATAATGGAATGTACAGATCATAGGAACACACAACTCTTTTCGCACACTTTCGCTTTCTACTAGCTACAATCACTCACAAACACTTACACATGTACTCAAATCTCATTGTAACACTTAGTTAATCCGCATCATATCCTGCACTGTATCCTGAAGTTTGAAGCAATAAGAAGAACTAGTCAGCTGCGATTGCCAACTCCCGAGGTTTTATGCTGGCGATCTAGATTGATCAAGGGCTTTCCTCCTATATCTCGTGTCACCCTTTATTTTTTAGCTCATTGTTTGATTATTGGTATAGCTCGATATCTTGAGCTATATCCTGAAAACTATTTTCGTAAACAACATACTCAGAATATTTCAACACACATTGTTAGCACACTACCTCACTTAACTAATTTGATCACTTAATTGCTTCAGTAATTTTTTACCAAAACACCTATGGACCTACAAAGCATGTAGTAGGGTGTCAACAT
This sequence comes from Helianthus tuberosus, assembly GCA_030545235.1. NCBI lineage: Eukaryota > Viridiplantae > Streptophyta > Magnoliopsida > Asterales > Asteraceae > Helianthus > Helianthus tuberosus. The sequence continues at coordinate 15,909 of JARYGA010025934.1, read as the reverse complement.
AAAGTTGATGAGTTCATGGTTTTCTAGTTTTAGTTCCAAAAACTTATGTTGTTAAATTACTCATTTATAATCATGTTAGGGGGAGCTACCCCATCTGTAAGCTACTAAACTCCGTAATACCGAACACTTGCGACTGTTGTATCGTTGTTGCCCCGTTTGTCAATGTCTATCATCATTGACAGTTGCCAAGGCATATTAGTTCACGCCCATCCTCCTCGGCACGGTGTGAGGTTAGTGAAACATAATAGCGCTATCAACTAATATCTCGTTCGCCAGGCCCCGGCGATTAATCGGTATAGAATGTGGGGACTTCGTGATAGAGTATCGTTTGGTTCGCTCCACATGAAATGTAAATAACATTTAACAGTATTCCAAACCAGGAATACTAGGCATTCCCAAACCAGGGAAAGTAATGTCCGTTCCCAACCATCGGGAATACATGCTTTGAGTACAAATGTGTGAACTCACCTTTTGTGACAACCCTCATAATTACAGGTATCCGTACAATTAATTAATGTTAAATTTGTGCTTAATGACTGTGCTTGATTTCAACTGATGATTAAACTGCTTTCTGATTTCTGTTACATACATACATATGCATCACATTTCATACTGTCACTCCGTTCATTACATACAAACTTTAGTGACATACTTGATGCACAAAGCACAGTTAGCACAGTGAGCGGATAACTCAGAAAACATGCTGACAATGCCAGCATATAGACAGACAGTATTTAGAGGCCCAGTGTGAGCCAGAGACAAGGTACTACACTAGTAGGGAGTGTAGGGAAGTAAGGATCATAAAACTGCGTCACTAGGTGATAGTTTAAGTGCCGGGAAATGCCTAAAACCCACTCTAAGTGCAGAATTCTGCATTTAACAACAAAATTCAGCATTTTAATATGCTAGTAATGTGCAAAAATATGGCAAAATGGTCCTGTATGCTTTCCTAAGTGCCGGGAATTAAAAGTGTCGCAAAAAGTTACATAAAGGACACTATACGGTATAACTTAGCACATTAACGGAACGGTATCTAACCGAACAACCGGACATTACCCGGAACACTAAAATATTACCAGAAACATTGTTTTTATTTTCTGAGCTAGTTATGGTCCCCGAGCACACTAACATATTACATGATACATGAAACACTAAACATTAGACACTTACACCTAACACATTCCACTAATTACCTTTTCCATCAAAAATTACAATTTACCCACCCCCTCTTGGCTGATTTACGGTCATGAAGCATGGCCCCACTCACCAAAGATTTCTTCAAATCTTTCCTATATCCCCATGCAATCTTCTCTTGATTGGTGTAAGATTTTGTTTGTACTTGTGAGAACATTATACCCATTGGACATTAGAATTAGATTTATAAATAAACAATTATCATCTTCACTTAATCACCACACCACAATCTCTCTTGCATTCTCCCTCTCTCGACCGAGACTCCACCCACACACACAACCACTTTCATTTCAAGATCAAGCATTTCAAGGATATTTAAGGGTGTTACAAGGTGTCTAACGAAGCTCGGTGTTCTCGGAACTTGAAGGACCACCTCCGTTTGCTATTATCCACCACATTTTCCCCATTGTTCTTCCCTAGCTTTAAGCTAGTAGTAAGACTCTTGATAACCCTTGTTTACTTCATATTTTTTGTGGTTAAAAGATATATTATGAAGAAATAACTAGAACACTAAAAGACTTGAATCTTGAATCATGAAACATAAGCTTAAATAAGATGAAACATGATGAAATAATGCTAGTATGATGTTGTTTAGTGAATGTATGATGTTTACTTGATGATTACTAGTAATATGATGATTGGTCATCATATGGAACTTGTTAAAGTATGATTAAAAACATGGTTTAACAAGTTAGAGATGATTATTGTGACACCTGGGTCACTGCGACCATCAAACAAATACCAAGCCAATGAAATATTGTATTTCATACTTGGGATATGTATAATTATGTGTGTCTTTTGCACATATCAATTCTTGTTCGATTACAAGCTCTAAATCGCTTTCTGGAAGGTTATACGCGCACTGATGCGTAAATATAACCAGTTTAATACAACGAACACTCCATAATAGTGAAATAGGCTTAACATACCTTAAATAACCTTTACATAACTTAGAAATAAGTTTTGAAGGCTTTGGTATGGTAAAATCAAGTTTAATCGTCTACAGGGACTAAACTTGACAAACTGCGAAAGTATGACGATTCGTACTGGAACAGACATTCCGGAACATGACCATAACTTAAACATACCATAAATATCCTTTACATAGCTTAGAAATAGGCTTTGAGGGGTTCGGTGTGCTAAAATAAACTTTTGGGTCATTCAGGGACTAAAAGCGTCAAAAAGTGCATAAGTTTGCACTTTCACGCATAACTTACGTTCTGAATACATCCGGACATCCAAAAATTTATGTAAGCACTAAAATATTTTATTTTAGTGTTTGGCATAAGAAAAATCCATTCGTCACGCAATTTGGATCGTTTTTCGTGCTTATGCGCATGTCGTCGTAATTAAGAACATCGCGATCGTACGACCAAACGAACCGACATCCGGGATATTTTTGAGCATGTTTCATGTCCACAATGTTTAGGCATCATTTTAGGGCCTTAAAGTTGACTTAACGAGCCTTAAACATGTCGGAAATGGCCTTAATACACAACGGGGACTGAAATGGAAACTTTGGAAACTGGTAGCTGATTAGAAGGACCTAGGCATGACACCTAGCCCCCTAGGTGTCACGCGAGGCCCCTTCAGATCAGCAAAAGTTGTTTAATCAATTTTTAACAGCTTCTCAACACTCCAACGGCCAATACCACATGTTAATCCCTGATGTTGGGGGCCATTTTGAGTTACCACAAGTTTGCAACAAGTGTAGGGACAAGATCAAAGCACGTTATTCGATAAACAATCCTAACGGTTCCAAGAATCCTATAAATACCCAACCCTTTCATTTGCAAAAACCCACACCTTTGAAATCTGAATTTCCTGTCTAAGTTGTTGTGTTTAACACTCCATACCTGAGAGTATTCGGATTCAAACCTTCCGTTCTTGGACCCTTTGTAAGTGTTCCTTCGTTCTTTTATTCTTTTAGCGTTAAATTCAAACTTTGTTTGACTTTCTGCATTGACCAGTTTATGGTCAATACGAAGTTCGTTTGAACTTCATAACGTGAGCGTGATCACGATGGTTATAGTCCCTAGTGACTATACCTACTGATTACCACGTTATATAGGCTCAGTGACGAGTCGTAGTTTCGGCCAAAATGCGCATTCTTGCGTATTTTGTAACCAAACTACTCATAGGTATCAAAACCGTTTGTTCTGATACCAAACCTGTTTTCTAAACTTAGTTAAGCATGTTCTAACATGCTTAGCTCTTCACTTTTAGTTTAGTGCTTATATAGGGTCGTAAGGTAAGCGATCTAAACAATCGCTTATACTTTCGAACCCGACCCGTTTGGTCGATCATTAGGATCCAACCAAACACATTAGGTGACCATAGTATATAAGCAATAACCTTCCGAGGTTATACCTTATGGTCACGGCATTTAGTTAGTTGTATGATAGGTAGTTTATATGCCTTAGGTAAATAACCAAAATGCCCTTCTTACGCCAAAATTCATATTAAGCATATGTAACATAAATTGTGACATCTAAACTGATTTGGTAACAATATTAGACATGTTAAGGCATATTTTACTTATCATAGGACTAGTTAGGCGTTCCGAACGCGTTTTACGCGAACGACGCGTTAAAGTAGCATAAGCTACCTAAACGGGTCATAATGGGTCGTAAACACTTAGTTTAGGTTTCATTTTAGTATGTAGGCTTTGTTAAACCATATTACATGAGTTCCCATACTCATTTGGTTTACGAGCCCTCATTCTATCCAATCCTCCGATATAGGTCTGGTTATTAATTAGTTACCTATATTAGGTGCCGTTTGATATTCGTGACCTTCTAGCTTTGCTTGGTGGATATATAAAGTCTATTGAGCAATCTCAAGTGTGTACATAGACCCCTCTTTTACTGTTTTCCAAACTGTTTTGGGGTGGAACACATGTGCCTACTTGTTACTTTCATGCTTTCCATGTTTTCACATCATATACTTGCTATGTTCATTAGTACATTTATAGTACATGATTTACATTACATTTCATGCTATGTATGCCCATTGTGTGCATACTTAGTACATCATTTTACATTACATTTCATGCTATGTATGCCCATTGTGTGCATACTTAGTACATTGTTTTACATTACATTTCATGCTATGTGTGCCCATTGTGTGCATACTTAGTACATTGTTTTACATTATATTTCATGCTATGTGTGCCCATTGTGTGCATACTTAGTACATTGTTTTACATTACAATTTGTTGCATATGCTCAGCCAGCATATGAACACATTATATTACATTTTGAACCGTTGTAACCATTTGACTATGAGAACCGTCGTAACCATTTGATTATATGAACCGTTTGTAACTGTTGAACCGTGTGAACCATTTGTATCTGTTGACATGATTTACATTTGACAGTAGACTTTGGACTATACATGAACATTTCTACAATTGTTAAACATTACATCTGGATGGTTTGGTTTAAGTAAGTGATTTAAGTAACGAGGCGTGTGTAATATGATACAAGCATGGTGGATACGCCGCTGGTACTTCCTATATATAAGTGTTTGTATGGTATTACATATCGTAACGTTATTTGAATCATTTCAATTTGAGACATATAACATTTCATACAAATAACATACTTTTCACAAGACATTGTTTTACAAACAACTTATCTTATACAAACTCATTTTACATGGTTATTCATTTAACCATACATTATTCTCTTATTCATACATATCATCTGAACTTATTGTTTTTCAAACGATTTACAAGACAAATCAAATTACAAGGTTCATGACTAAACTTTATTAAACATTTTCTTAAACTTACAAGTCATGAATCCTATTTTCACAAAACCTATGTATCTCACAGGCATTTTTATGCTGACGTACCTATTTTCACATGTGTTTTCAGGAGTTGATGCATAGGACTTATCGAGATACACTTAGGCGGACTTAGGCCTTAGTGACAATAAAAGATGCAAGACTAGTTATTTATGTTATATTTCTTTGATTGTCAAGACATTGTAACTCTTTTAATCAATAAAACAATATTTAAAGTTCCATGTGTTATGAAACAATGATTCTGTTACAACACTCCCCGACGTTTCTGCCACGTTTTGTTGTTTTACATGGTCGGGGTGTGACAGAAAAGTTGGTATCAGAGCCCATGGTTATAGGGAATTAGGTTATTAGTAATGCTTTGACCTAGACTATAACCTTCCTAGGACCCTAACGCGAGTTTTCTTGCGTTTAGTCATAAAACAATACCGTCACCTATCCTTAGGCGACGACCACAACAAGAACATAAATTTCAAAACCGCTTTGAAAACTAATCATTTGTTCTAGGATGATTGATTACTAGGTTTTGAACCCTCTATTGTAAGGTTTTGAACCCTCTGTTATAAGGTTTTGAACCCCTTTGAGTTTTCAAAATCTCGTCAAAGTTTTGGGTCCTAAATAGTGTGAACACGTGCAAACTGGAAGAGTGAATGCATGTACCCTGAGTTTTCTGTCTAAGGCTAGAGTGTTCGTACAAATCCACATAATCGGACCAGTCACTCTTACTTGGGAACTCTTGGGGTGAGTATCCACTTATAGGCGAGCATGTCTTCGCGATACATTATGAGGATCTAATTGCTTTGATTCAGCCTTTGTGTGTCGTTTGTTTGCTTCGTGGTTCAAACAAATGACCATCACCCATGATTTTGGTCAGTAATTGTAACATCCTATTCTTACCCAATGCCATTTCATTTGTTTTCTCTCTTGTTTCCCCTTTTAGAATGCCTCCACGACGCGAAAATCATGTATCTATTGAGGAGCTGGCAGCTATCATTACACAGCAAATAACTGCTGCAATCCCGATCATCGTTGCCCAATGTAACCAAGCCCTCAACAACAATAATGCCCCCTGCAACTTCAAGACGTTCAACTCGGCTAAGCCATCAAAGTTTTCTGGGTCTCAAGGAGCGACTGCACTTCTGCAATGGTTCGAGAGTCTAGAGAGCACCTTCAGGCATGTTCAATGTCCAATAGAGCGAAAGGTAGAATTCGCATCTAGTGTCTTTGAGAAACGAGCTTTGACATGGTGGAATGGTGTGATGAGAGATAGGGGTGCCGATGTGGCACTGGCTCAAACGTGGCAAGAGCTTCGAGCTCTGATGATGAAGGAATTCTGTCCTCATCACGAGATCAGGGCCTTGGAATGGGAATTCGACGATCTTAAGCAAGACAGCGGTGAACATCGAGCCTACACAGACCGTTATGAGGATTTAAGTCTGTTATGCCCAAACATGGTCACGCCTTTGGATAAGGCAATCGAAAAGTACATTGATGGCCTCCCTGACTCAATACAAGACATTGTGACTGGTAGCAACCCTACTACAGTTAGACATGCCATTGAGCTATCTGCAACCTTGACTGAATCTCAGATCAGGAAAGGTAAACTTTTTCGAAAAAGTGACAAGAAACTGATCGAGGAATCAAAGACCATGGATGAACAGACTGGATTCCCTAAGGAGCCAAAGAAGCGAAAGGCTTCTCAGAACTTCGCCATGGTTACTCACAATGATCAAGCCGTCCCCAACCAACCAGCTCAACCCCCTGCTAGGAAGCCATACAATGGAACTGCAACCTTGTGCAACCAATGTAGCCTCCATCATCATGCCAATGTAAAGTGCCGCAAATGCCAAACTGGTGGACTTATAGGCCATACAGCAAGAGTCTGCCCAGCTGCAGCTGCACCAAACCAAGCTGGCAACAATCCCGCTCAAGGTCGTTTTCTACCAGGTTCTTGTTTCAACTGTGGCGAGATGGGTCATTTCTGAAGAAATTGCCCAAAGCTTGCTAATGCAAATCCAGCACAGGGATGAGCATCTGACCGACCAGAAGACAACATCGTTTAGAAATAATCACATCTTATGTATTATTTTCTTTTGTTGTCAAGGTCCTTGAAACAGTTGTTATCATTGTTCATAAATAAATCTTTTATTTACAATGCAATGTATGTGGTTGTATGTATAAAGAACATATCCCCTACAATACCGACAAGCAAGGAATCGTATTCCTTGAAAAGCAAACTACCCCCAAAATTATTTTTCCATCTTATGATCTCTTGCGTTTTCCACGAAATTCCTAAGTACCCGTTTATTCAAAGGAAACGAAGTACAAGGCGCAAGTTACAACACAAGACGAATACCCAAAGTACCACTATAAATCCTTAATAAGGGTACCTAAGGATATTTCCGTAAATCCTAAAATTGTTGTGTTCCTTAATTCGAATATTACGTTTCTTTGAAACAAAATCGAATTTTTGGGAGATCATCCTATCTTTTCAGATAGATCCCAGAGGACATTGAAGTCCAGCGACTGGTTTCCTGGTGTACCTTGAATATCCATATTCAATCACTAACAAGTTAATAACAAATTAATAACCGAGTTAAACAACTATGTGATTATGTGCTTATGTGTTCCCTTTTATGTTTTTGGTGTAACCCAAGTTTTTGTTATCCAAATCCTCGTAGAATCTTCCATATCATGCGTATAAGGGATTCATAGTAGGATACCCAAAGGTACTATCTAAAAATCCTTAATGGACTTCTACGTTGTAGTTAAGTCCCTTGGATTATAAAGTACTACTCCATAATTAGACCCCTTGAGTGGTCTAGTTAGACAGATTGATCCAAAAATCTGGTTAGGAACATCATGTGATGATATAGTTGAAAGGACTCCTTGGTGGCCTAATTAAAAAGATCATCTGTCGATCTAATTAAAAAGGACCCTATGGTAGTCTAGTCACCCTCATCACAGGTTTGATTTTCTTCCCCTAAACATTACAAGACAAACTGTGCGGACTGTGCAAGGAATTACGTAATTATGGATGCATACATAATTATGGAATTTAGTGCACAGAAACCACAGTAAGTTTTGTCATGTGCCTAGAAGTTAACTCTATTCATTTCCGTTTCTGAGGAAGCACCCGTTGAAAATGACTCTATTTGTTCATTTTCGTTTCTGAAGATTGTCCGTTGAGGAAATGAATATCCGTTTGATTATCCTTTTCATTTCCATTTCTAAGGAAGCACCCGTTGAAAATGACTCCGTCTGTTCATTTTCGTTTCTGAAGATTGTCCGTTGAGGAAATGAATATCCGTTTGATTATCCTTTTCATTTCCATTTCTGAGGAAGCACCCGTTGAAAATGACTCCATTTGTTCATTTTCGTTTCTGAAGATTGTCCGTTGAGGAAATGAATATCCGATTGATTATCCTTTTCATTTCCGTTTCTGAGGAAGCAGCCGTTGAAAATGAATCCGTCTGATCATTTTCTTTTCTACAGATTGGTCTTCGAGGAAATGAATCCCCGTTTGTTTATTCCTTCATTTCCGCTTCTAAAGAATACTTGTTGAGGAAAATGACTCCGTTTGTTCATTTTCGTTTCTGAAGAATGTCCGTTAAGGAGATGACAGGATTATGCCTTGCTTATCTTTGATGGTTATAAACACAAAGTCATAGACAGAGCCCTACGAATAAATTTCGGGACGAAATTTCCTAAAGTAAGGGAGACTGTGACACCTGGGTCACTACGACCATCAAACAAATACCAAGCCAATGAATTATTGTATTTCATACTTGGTATCTGTATAATTATGTGTGTCTTTTGCACATATCAATTCTTGTTCGATTACAAGCTCTAAATCGCTTTCTGGAAGGTTATACGCGCACTGATGCGTAAATATAACCAGTTTAATACAACAAACACTCCGGAATAGTGAAATAGGCTTAACATACCTTAAATAACCTTTACATAACTTAGAAATAAGTTTTGAAGGCTTTGGTATGGTAAAATCAAGTTTAATCGTCTACAGGGACTAAACTTGACAAACTGCGAAAGTATGACGATTCGTACTGGAACAGACATTCCGAAACATGACCAAAAGTTAAACATACCATAAATATCCTTTAAATAGCTTAGAAATAGGCTTTGAGGGGTTCGGTGTGCTAAAATAAACTTTTGGGTCATTCAGGGACTAAAAGCGTCAAAAAGTGTATAAGTTTGCACTTTCACGCATAACTTACGTTCTAAATACATCCGGACATCCAAAAATTTATGTAAGCACTAAAATATTTTATTTTAGTGTTTGGCATAAAAAAAATCCATTCTTCACGCAATTTGGATCGTTTTTCGCGCTTATGCGCATGTCGTCGTAATTAAGCGAACATCGCGATCGTACGACCAAACGAACCGACATCCGGGATATTTTTTAGCATGTTTCATGTCCACAATGTTTAGGCATCATTTTAGGGCCTTAAAGTTGACTTAACGAGCCTTAAACATGTCAGAAATGACCTTAATACACAACGGGGACTGAAATGGAAACTTTGGAAACTGGTTGCTGATCAGAAGGACCTAGGCGTGACACCTAGCCCCCTAGGCGTCACGCGAGGCCCCTTCAGATCAGCAAAAAATTTTTAATCAATTGTTAACAGCTTCTCGACACTCCAAAGGCCAATGCCACATGTTAATCCCTGATGTTGGGGGCCATTTTGAGTTACCACAAGTTTGCAACAAGTGTAGGGACAAGATCAAAGCACGTTATTCGATAAACGATCCTAACAGTTCCAAGAATCCTATAAATACCCAACCCTTTCATTTTCAAAAACCCACACCTTTGAAATCTGAATTTCCTCTCTAAGTTGTTGTGTTTAACACTCCATACCTGAGAGTATTCGGATTCAAACCTTCCGTTCTTGGACCCTTTGTAAGTGTTCCTTCGTTCTTTTATTCTTTTAGCGTTAAAGTCAAACTTTGTTTGACTTTCTGCATTGACCAGTTTATGGTCAGTACGAAGTTCATTTGAACTTCATAACGTGAGCGTGATCACGATGGTTATAGTCCCTAGTGACTATACCTACTGATTACCACGTTATATAGGCTCAGTGACGAGTCGTAGTTTCGGCCAAAATGCGCATTCTTGCGTATTTTGTAACCAAACTACTCATAGGTATCAAAACCGTTTGTTCTGATACCAAACCTGTTTTCTAAACTTAGTTAAGCATGTTCTAACATGCTTAGCTCGTCACTTTTAGTTTAGTGCTTATATAGGGTCGTAAGGTAAGCGATCTAAACAATCGCTTATACTTTCGAACCCGACCCGTTTGGTCGATCATTAGGATCCGACCAAACACATTAGGTGACCATAGTATATAGGGAATAACCTTCCGAGGTTATACCTTATGGTCACGGCGTTTAGTTAGTTGTATGATAGGTAGTTTATATGCCTTAGGTAAATAACCAAAATGCCCTTCTTACGCCAAAATTCATATTAAGCATATGTAACATAAATTTTGACATCTAAACTGATTTGGTAACAATATTAGACATGTTAAGGCATATTTTACTTATCATAGGACTAGTTAGGCGTTCCGAACGCGTTTTACGCGAACGACGCGTTAAAGTAGCATAAGCTACCTAAACGGGTCATAATGGGTCGTAAGCACTTAGTTTAGGTTTCATTTTAGTATGTAGGCTTTGTTAAACCATATTACATGAATTCCCATACTCATTTGGTTTACGAGCCCTCATTCTATCCAATCCTCCGATATAGGTCCGGTTATTAATGTAGTTACCTATATTAGGTGCCGTTTGATATTCGTGACCTTCTAGCTTTGCTTGGTTGATATCTAAAGTCTATTGAGCAATCTCAAGAGAGTACATAGACCCCTCTTTTACTGTTTTCCAAACTGTTTTGGGGTGGAACACATGTGCCTAGTTGTTATTTTCGTGCTTTCCATGTTTTCACATCATATACTTGCTATGTTCATTAGTACATTTATAGTACATGATCTACATTACATTTCATGCTTTGTATGCCCATTGTGTGCATACTTAGTACATCATTTTACATTACATTTCATGCTATGTATGCCCATTGTGTGCATACTTAGTACATTGTTTTACATTACATTTCATGCTATGTGTGCCCATTGTGTGCATGCCCATTGTGTGCATACTTAGTACATTGTTTTACATTACATTTCATGCTATGTGTGCCCATTGTGTGCATACTTAGTACATTGTTTTACATTACATGTCATGCTATGTGTGCCCATTGTGTGCATACTTAGTACATTGTTTTAAATTATAATTTGTTGCATATGCTCAGCCAGCATATGAACACATTATATTACATTTTGAATCGTTGTAACCATTTGACTATGAGAACCGTCGTAACCATTTGATTATATGAACCGTTTGTAACTATTGAACCGTGTGAACCATTTGTATCTGTTGACATGATTTACATTTGACTGTAGACTTTGTACTATACCTGAACATTTCTTCAATTGTTAAACATTACATCTGGATGGTTTGGTTTGAGTAAGTGATTTAAGTAACGAGGCGTGTGTAATATGATACAAGCATGGTGGATACGCCGCTGGTACTTCCTATATATAAGTGTTTGTATGGTATTACATATCGTAGCGTTATTTGAATCATTTCAATTTGAGACATATAACATTTCATACAAATAACATACTTTTCACAAGACATTGTTTTATAAACAACTTATCTTATACAAACTCATTTTACATGGTTATTCATTTAACCATACATTATTCTCTTATTCATACATATCATCTGAACTTATTGTTTTTCAAACGATTTACAAGACAAATCAAATGACAAGGTTCATTACTAAACTTTATTAAACATTTTCTTAAACTTACAAGTCATGAATCCTATTTTCACAAAACCTATGTATCTCACAGGAATTTTTATGCTGACGTACCTATTTTCACATGTGTTTTCAGGAGTTGATGCATAGGACTTATCGAGATACACTTAGGCGGACTTGGGCCTTAGTGACAATAAAAGATGCAAGACTAGTTATTTATGTTATATTTCTTTGATTGTCAAGACATTGTAACTCTTTTAATCAATAAAACAATAGTTAAATTTCCATGAGTTATGAAACAATGATTCTGTTACAACACTCCCCGACGTTTCTGCCACGTTTTGTTGTTTTATGTGGCCGGGGTGTGACAATTATGTGCTCTCATGAAATAATCATCTTCTAGTCAAACATGAACTTGAAAGTGAAATGATTTTCTTGTAAAGAAACAAACCAAGTGAACTAGTAAACTTGTAAATCCAAGACTTGTAAATGATTTTTCTAAGCAAACCAAGTTTAAAAGACGGTTCTTGAAAGATCATGATTCTTACATATACTTACACTATTTTTGGAAATAAAATAAGTATATGGATGCTAGTAAAACAAGAAGATGTGGTAAAAAAATGTTTTTGTAAAATGTGTTCACAAGTTGTGAACATCTAAAGATTTCGAGAATGATATTTTAACAAAAGTAAACATATGTTGGAAGGTAACTAAGGCCACTAAACGCCTTACCAAGTCACTACGCGTTTTTATAAAACATCAAGTTCATGTTGTATTATAAATGGAATAGTTTTGCACTTGGTACGAGTAATATTGTTTAGAGTATGATTGTTAATGATTTGAATGATTTTTGGAAAAGAAAATGATATGCTTATTAGCATGGACACCTCCATTTACAAAGGAAACTATGGCGAAATTTTCTAAAAATTCCAACACTTAGAAATTATTTTCTAACAAATGTTTACAAATATGTTTTAACTTTGTTTTTCGAAATAAACTTCGCCATATGTTTTGTTACAATAATACAAAGTATCGGAGGTTGGTTTTTGTAAATAAAATGAGTAAATATATATTTAGAATATATATTTTGTACTAGAGACTTGTGTGAATATTTGTTTACTTTGTGGAATAGTTATATTATTTTAGGGTAAAATAATATAACTTACAAATTACCATGACATTTACAACTCCAAAATAATACCAAAAATCACAAGGAATAAATATGTAAGTTACACACTCGATATTGTGAAACCGAACGCAAAAACGTAACTTATGGGATATTCCGGAAAATATTTCTACGAATATATATTTTTGGTAAATATTGTTTTGGATACAAGAAGTGAAAATATATTATCTTTAGGAAAAATATATATATATTGGGAATACATTATTTTTGACAAATAAATTATATATATTTTAAGTGAGACTTAAAAATATATTAATTCGGAACTACAATATACATGTATAAATACCCCCCATCCTTGGGAAGGAAATACGAAATTAAAATACTTGAGAAGTATTAATGCGAAATATTGTTTACACAATTATTCCAAAATTAAATATAATTTAAAGTTAAAATAATTGTTATTTTAACAAATAATTATAACTTGGAATAATATTCGGAGACATAAGAAACGCAACTCAAAACATTAAACTCTAAGCCAAGGCACGGCCCGTTCGTCTAATAGACATTAGTACGTTGTAGGTTGTCCTGTAGCTGACAAAGTTTGAGTTGACGATACTGAAGACGCACTACAGTGAGTTCATGTCCCCCTTTTCCTTAAACTGTTTTGTTTACTTACTTCGGGGGTGAAATACATGTTACAAAGGGATACTTACAATACTATTGATATGATTAGCCTAGGAAAGAACCATAGATCATGTGATAGGGTAGGCGGATACTTGGGACCATCAATCCTCGTTGCAGGACCGAGGGGCATGAGTGATAGATCTATTTGGGTGTAGCGAGCCCACACGCATGAGGCCGGGGCGGCCCATAGTGGTGACTATGTCTTCCAGCCGGGAGCCCGGTACAACTTTGCTAGGTTTGAGTCTTCCTACACCGTCACACATATCAGTGGCCTTGCAAACCATTGGTGATCTTTTCCTTGTTTGCAATCATACCGGGACATACATACATACATTTAATACAAAGGTTTATACATACTCACATACACATGAACTCGCTCAACTTTTGTTGATTTTTCAAACTACATGTATTTCAGGGAACTAGTGGATCTGGCGGGGTATGCATGTGTCAAGCTGCGTAGAATAAAAGATGTTATCCAGGGTTGTTGAGTTTAGAGGGTGTATTCCTTTCCTGGACGGGATACATGATTCTAAACACAAGTTTATTTAAGTACTTTTGTTGAGTCTTTGTGAACTCCGTTAAACATGTTATGGGTTGTAACTTAATTTGGTATTGATATTTTCAAACAATGGTATTGTGGTAGTTTCTAAACTTTATTAATGGATAAACATCTTGTGTTTTTATCATATAGCATTGTTATGATTGTTGCTATGGTATTAAGAAGTCACACCAAATAAACCAAGCTTCCGCAAAAGTCAGGGTGTGACAGCTTGGTATCAGAGCCTCGATCATAGCGAACTAGGATTCTTTCTCGAGTCTAGACTATGATCATCAGGGCTCTCACGAAAACATTTTTACATTGCATACACAAAACGTCCAGATCCAGGGAACAAACGTTTTTACAAACAAAATGGCACAAATATACATTTCAAAATTTATGTTTATAATTCAGTCTTAGAGACTGAGGGAGTTCAGTCTTAGAGACTTAGGGAGTTCAATCTTAGAGATTGGGGAGGTTCAGTCTTAGAGACTGAGGGGTTCAATCTTAGAGATTGGGGAGGTTTAGTCTTAGAGACTGAGGGGTTCAATCTTAGAGATTGGGGAGGTTCAGTCTTAGAGACTGAGGGAGGTTCACTCTTAGAGACTGAGGGAGATTTAGTCTTAGAGACTGGGGAAGTTGATCTTAGAGACCAGGGATTTGGTCTTAGAGACCAGGGAGTTAGTCTTAGAGACTGGGAAGGTTTGGTCTTAGAGGCCAGGGAGTTAGTCTGAGAGACTAGGGAGTTCAGTCTAAGAGACTGGGTGGGATAGTCTGGGGAAGACTAGGATGATTACTTGCTTACATTGTTGTAACTTACATGCTTATTTGATGTTTATTGACATATGTGCATATGTGTGGTTGTTTTGTCACAGACACCATGTCATCTTCTTCTGATACTGGAGTGTCAGACACACTGGACCCCTATAGCTATAGTATCAGACGACGAGATTATCCCTGAGGACAAGGTTTATACATCTGACACCACGAGTACCGACGAGGATGATTTCCATCCATTCGCCCTACCGAACTTTGGAGACGACATGCCTTTAGCTGATGGTCTTTTTGACGGGGATCTACCTCTTGTTCAGATCCCTGCTCCTCTTCCTCTCGCTGCAGTTCCTGTTGAGGATCTGCCACTTGACGCGATATCTCATGATGACATCGATCTATTCATCGAGGGTCCCCCGGAGGATGACCAGGATGGCGGGGCCCCGATGGATGATGATATTCCACTTGCTGATATTCCGGTTGATGACCTTGTTGTTCCTGTGGTTGAGGTTCCTGCTGTTGATGCCATTGTTTTGCCACCTGTCGAGGCTCCGGATGTGGAGGCCTTATCCGATCCGTCTGGTCCCAACTCATTTGAGTCTGTATCATCCGCTACTCTTCACGCCCAGGGCGTGCAGCACTACTCCACCGACACTGATTCAGACATGGCGATGTCTGCTGCACCCGTTGTTCCCCATGACTTTGACCCGGATCCTGAGGTTGAGTTTGTACCTGCTGAGCCACCCATTGAGGCACCTGTTTTTCCGGTCGATCAGATCCTTGATATGCCCGCTGATCAGGAGCCTGCTCCAGCTGATCCAGAGCTTGGAATTGCACTGTTTTCACTCACGACCCTTTACCGGCGCATGACCCTATTCTTGTTGATGTACCGGTCGTTGCACCACCAGTTGCTGATGTCCCAGTTGTTACACCTCTGCCCGACCCCATGCCTGT